>CAXIEO010000012.1:35000-95000 GCA_964023405.1 Apodemus agrarius | reverse complement strand
GTGGTGGCACACGCCTGTAATCCCAGAACTTGGGAGGCAGAGGCAGGCAGATTTCTGAGTTCGAGACCAGCCTGGTCTACAGAGTGAGTTCCAGGACAGCTGGCACTACACAGAGAAACCCTGTCTCGGGGAAAAAAAAATTCCAGATATCTTCACCAACCCACAAGACAAACTACTCCCCCAGTCCAGAGATTAGACCCAGGAAGGGAAGAGCTGGTAGAAGAGACAACAAAAACAAAGGGGTAATTAAGTGATACCCTTTCCAGACTCAGAATTATGGCCCTTTCCTGACTTTCTTTGGCAAAACCAAAAGTTTTCTGCTACGTATGTACTCTTTCTCAAGCAAGAAAGAACATCAGATCCTTTTCCTGGGAAATCACAAGCATGCACCCCAAAGGACCTCAGGGCCAACCCTAATCCTGAGTCCCTGTATGAAGACGCTGAGAGATGAAGTGAAGCCTGGGTTGCTGTACAGACGCCAAGATGAGGGAGGTGGCAAAGCTGCGAGACATCTGCCAGGAGAGTTGCTTACAAGGAGTGGAACCAGCCTGTTAGAGACATATATGCAGGTGGAAAAGATGGAGGAGGGATGGAGCCATTGAAGCCCTCCGATAGCAGCTATTAAGCTAGAGCAGCGGTGGTATTCAACTTTCCTAATGCTGAACCTTTAATACAGTTCCTTGTGACCCCCAATTATAAAATTATTGTCGTTGCTACCTCATAACTGTAATTTTGCTGTCATAAATCATAATGTAAATATCTGTTTTCAGATGGTCTAAGGCAACCCCCCCCCCTATAAATGGGTCATGACCCACAGCTGGGAATTGCTGAGCTGGGGATTAGATGTTTGCATGCAGCATTATGAGTCTTGCTGGCTCCAGCATTTTCTGACTATGCCCCCATTCCTCCTTTTAGGCATAGTAATGCATATCTGTGCCACTGTATGCTGAAATGAATTCACTTTTAGAATCCACGGGGTCTTATTGAGATTGTGGAAGACTATGGGGGCTTTTGAAGTAGGATTAAACACCCTTTGCATTATAATAGCTGCCTCTGAGCCTCTGGAGCCTGGGAGTTGGATGTAGTGGTCTGAATGAGAATGTCTCCCATAGGCTCAGATATCAGAACACCCCCCCTTGGTGACTTTATAGGCTGTCCCTTACTAGGGGCGGGCTCTGAGGCTATAGCATGTAGACTAGCCTCAATCCCAGTTCACTCTCCGCTCATGTTTGGGACTTAACCTGTGATCTCTCAGCTCTCTTCCATGATGGTCTCATCCCTCTAGAAGCACAAGTCAAAATAAACTCTTCCATAAATTGCCTTGGCCATGGTATTTTATTACAGCAATAGAAAAGTAAATAACGAGCCGGGCGTGGTGGCGCATGCCTGTAATCCCAGCACTTGGGAGGCAGAGGCAGGCGGATTTCTGAGTTTGAGGCCAGCCTGGTCTACAGAGTGAGTTCCAGGACAGCCAGGACTACACAGAGAAACCCTGTCTCAAAAAACAAAACAAAACAAAACAAAACAAAAAAAAAAAGAAAAGAAAAGTAAAGTAAATAACACAGGCTATAAATAATAGAAGATTAAAACAATTTTTCTTAATCTTAAAAAATCATGATAAAATTGGGCACCAAAATAGTAAAATGTACTCACACTCTCTATTCCAGTAAATACTGCAGACAGTGTCCCTCCTCCTGCGAGACAGAACCGCTCCTCCAGCTTCTGGATCTCCGCAGCCATGGACTTGTCCACAACCAAGAGAAGGCAAGACAGTAAACAGCAGTTACAGCTCCTGCCACACAATTAACTTAAAACCCCCGACAGATTTACAAGTACAGTCTCACTTTTTAACCCTAAAATAATTAGGCTTCACTGTTTTGATTATTTTGTCTTGGATGTAAAACTATAGGTGACAACAAACAATGGGATGTGCTGTCCAAACTGCAAACAACTTGTTTTTCCTGATTATTAAAATATCATACATTCACTGTACTTTTTCAAAAATTAGAGACATAAAAAGAAAATATTTTACTATATACAGATGACACTATGTACTAGATACTTGTGCAATGTTCCTAATTCTCAGTATTACTAGCAATGCTGACATAAACTAAAATATATTAAATTGTTCTATGCCAAATATCTACTTCCTCAGGACAAAATTCTTGGCAGAAAAATGAACTTTAAGGGTTAGAGATAACGAACAGTGAAAACACAGATTTGGTGTATAAAGTCACATCATACCTGATGCCAGATCATAAACTAAAAAGAAAATAATTATCTAGACATGTAACTGTCTTTATTCATTAAAACACACCCATTTTCCATCATTTTCAGTTTGTTTCCTCCAACAGCACTGCCTCATGGTGGGTAGCGCTTTCGTATGGGGAGAAAAAAATGTCAATTTTATATCATAATGTACTCTTCATTGACATTTTATCAAGGGAAATGGGAAATTTGGACACTCAAATGTCCAACTGATGCAAGACAAAAGATTAATGCCAAGTAAGTTTTGTCAAATGCATTATTTTCAGGTTGCTTTATCAGTGCAATCTGTCCAGAGAACTTCCTCCCTACAGTTTAAGCCTCATATGTAAACACTTTTCAGCCTTTCACCTGGGTGAGAGGGGTCGATGGAGAAAGAATCTATGTCCTCCCGGATAACAACACTTAATATTCACTTTGCATAAAACATCAATAAATCCAACTAACAGCCACTTACTTGTTACTACTAACTAGTTAAACAATCTACTAAAATATTCCCTTTGGTGTGTTTATAAAAAGATACAGAGAGGAGGGGATATGTTCTATGGAGGTGTGGTGAGGTGTGGGGGAAGGGGGTGCCTCAGTGGACCTGTCCAAGGCATCCCTTCCCCCTGAGGACCAGCCACATGACACTATAGTATAATAGAGTTTATTAAGGGCATGGGAAGGGGAGTTAGAGGGGGGTAGAGGCAGAGAAAGAGAGAGTGGAGAAGTAGAGATGTAGAGGACTGCCATGAGCACGTGGAGAGAGGTGGGGGAAGGGAATGAGAGAAGGGAAAAGGGAAGGAGGAAAAGAGCAAGGGGGGAGCAGGAGACCAAGAGGGCAAGAGAGCAAAGAGGGGGCAGCAGCCTCTTTTATCGTGGGTCAGGCCTACCTGGCTGTTGCCAGGTAACTATGGGGCGGAGTTTAGACAGAATGCTAGCATCCTTCATCGTGAGACAGGAAATGGCTCTTACCTTCATCATGTGACAGGAAATGGCTCTTAAACTAGGTCATACTAGCCACTCAAGAAAACACACACAGTTTAACACATCTGCCATACAAACTGTACCCTGCAAGAAGTTCATTAAAAGAACACATCGTAAGGGACTGATTATCATGATAACAAATGTAATACATGAGGCTGAAATATAATACAGCAAGGGGGTATTACTGCAGACCCATGCCAAGATGTGCTCTTGAGAAATTACTACATGCCGGAGGTCAGGTATAAGGAGGTTTACTGGGAGATGGCAGAGGGGTGAGGACCTGCAGACTGGGTAGAGGCAGACAAGAGCAGAGCCATGAGGGCAGAGAAGGGAAGAGGGGGGCAGAGACAGAAAACGCTGGCAGCACTTAACTGCACCTTACAACACCAGGGTTACCAAACGCTGGCATGTCTCAAGCTTCAGGCTTAGGGACTAACTAGTAAGCTCATTAATAGATCAAAAGAGGCACGAAGTCTAATTTTTCTAGCTACAACTTAGGCTATCACTGCATCATATTTCACAAATTAATACAATATTTACAGTGCTTTCTGTAATTATGCAAGTTCATATCAAAGATTATTATATGAAGCCTTACATACACTATCAAAGTCAAATTAGCTTTGGTAAGGTTTATAAGAATCTTTAGCACTTAAAACATTTTATCCACACACAGGACTCTTAGTTTTTGAGATGATTTTGATTTGGTTCTCTCTCTGAAAATTGTATTAATGACATATTATATACACGAAATATGGCTAAAGACACACAGAAGTTGTCAGCTAAGTCATAGGAGTAAGAAAGAAAACTTAAATGTCTTAGGGGCATATGGAAAAGGCCCCGAGAATAAATTACTAATTCTGTGAACAGAAGAGTTTCCCTTTCAAATTTGCTCTAGGCGGGTGCAAGGGTGTTCAATGGTGTACTCACGATCAGCCCAGAACTGCCATAGGTTTATCTTCAATTCTCCTTAAGGAGCTTATTTGCCAGTCCTAAGGACTTCATCACTTACCGAGGTCTCCAGGGTCAGCGCCATTCCCCAACCCGCTGGCCCAGGGGTCGCTGACCTTCCGCGCCACCGCAAAATACCTGACCTGGGCCTTGGCAGAACCGCAGCCACTCAGCGCCCTCACCGCGGCCGGGAGGAAGCCTGAGAAGGTAGCCAGTCCGCAGGCCTCCAAGGGGAACCGCGCCCCATCCCTTGCTCATTAGGTCAGGGTACCATATACAATACACACATCAATCACAGACATTTTTTGTCCACTCCTGCTCTCATGGAAAGTCTTGGGTCAGATACTCAGATCAGAAGCGCCAGTCCAAACACAAGAAGCCAATTACAATAATAACAACAACAACAATAACAAAACCTGGTTTGGTGGCCCACACTTGTGCCAGGGAGACAGAGACTCCATGGCCTCCCTAGCCAGCCAGCCAAGCCTATCTGTCTGATTCAAAGCCAATCAAAAATCCTGTTTTACAAAAAATGGTGGCTAGCACCTGAAGAACGACATCCAAGGTTGTCCTCTGGCCTCCACACGCAAGCTCACATGTGCAACGCCACAGGACCAAGCTAGCCTGTAAAAGGATTTTCATCAGCTGTAATAAGATACCTCAATGGGTAAAGGTTCTTGCAGCCAAGTCTGAGATAACCAGTTCAATACCTGGGACCTCCATTGTTGGGGTTTGGTCTGTCGCCATGTATTGTCCCAGAGACAAGAGAGTCCACAGGTAGACCCAAGTGAGGCTCTGTGGCCTTGCCTCCAATTTATTTCCGATTGGTGAATAGAGATGACAACAGTCTATAGCTGAGCAGAAGGAACACATGCAGGCAGGGTTCAGCATTCCAGGACATCTGCATCAGAGAAGAACCACAAGGGGGAAGACACCGTGGGTTAGGTGAGTCGTAAAATAATGACCATGTGGGTTGGCTAGCTGGAAATAAGACCAGCTCAAACGAAACATGGCACATTATATAGTGGGATTATGAGTGGGAAATAGACATAACAGCCAGAGGTGTGCGATCTGCCCAGCTCTTGTGCTGATTAAGGCTTATTGTAAATATAAAGGTTGTGTGTGTCTTTTATCTGAGAACTAGATGGTCAAAGGCAGGGTAGAAACCCTGAGATGGGATAATATAATTTCTACAACATCCACATATACACACACGAAAATAAAAATGTAATTTTTAAAGGGGGTTAAAGCACTTGTCATTAAGCATGAGGATCCCAGTTCGATCACCAGAACCCATGTGGTAGGACGACGACCTCCCCAGTCATTATCCCCTGGCCTCCATACATGCACACTAACACAGACATACGAACACGGAATAAGTTAATGCATTAATTAATTCACATCGTCTCCTGTTGGCGCGGACTCACTCTGTCTCCGGTTCCCACCGCTCGCTTCCCCACATCTCCCTCTCCTTACCTCAGGCCTGTCCTGCTTGCATGTGTCTCTCCTCCCTAATCTCCATGTTTAAATCGATATTAAACTCTTTATAAACTACAGTTCTGAGGACCAGACAGATGGTCCCCAGGTTAAAAGAACTTGCTGTGCAAGCATGAGGGAGGCCTGGAGTCCAAATTCCTGCATCCTGTGAACACCCATGAGCACAGCTTCCAGGAAACAGACATCTTCTTAGGCAGAAATAATGAAAAACTGCCGGTAATTTGGAGGAACAAACACTTACAAATATATGGCAAAAATGCAAAACTCTGTTCTTTTAAAATGTAGCCCACAAGCTGGGTGGTGGTGGCACAAGCCTGTAATCCTAGCACTTGGGAGGCAGAGGCAGGCAGATTTCTGAATTCGAGGCCAGCCTGGTCTACAGAGTGAGTTCCAGGACAGCCAGGGCTACACAGGGAAACCCTATCTCTAAATAAATAAATAAATAAATGAATAAATTGTAGCCCACAAAAGAGTTCGGACCTGTGCTATGAATCAAAGGGAAGTAAGTGAAAATCCCGGCTCCTTTCCTACCATGTAACCCAACTTTCATGCCAGCACTGTGGAGACAGAAGTAAGATCACTTGACTTTGAAACCAGTCTGATATATAGGCTATGCAGGGAAAGCCAGGGTTTCCTGAAGTGCCTGCTCTGCGTGCGTGAGGACCTGAGTTCGAATCCTTATGCACATAAAACCTGGTGCAGTGCTGCACATTCCTTTCTAACTCCAACACTTTGTCTCACAGGAGACAGGTCCTGGGAGTCCGCCAGTCCAGCCGAAATGCAAGTTCCAGGTTCAGTGAAGAATTAAGGTAGAGACAGCTGGAAGACTTTGACCTCAGACCTCTGGCCGCTACACAAAGCATGGGAAACGCAGGCCTGTGTTCTTTAACATGGATTCACTGAGTTACTCACTGTAACCCTGCCAAGTAGGTAATACTACAGTCACCACACACTGCTGAATAAAACGAAGCCCTAGAAGTCACTAACCGCCCCACGGTCATGCACTCAGTAAACGGGAGCAGGCAGGATCTGGACTGAAGATGACAAATGTTCAAATCAACTACAGCATTCCTTTAGTTAGCAATTTTTACTAAGAGCCTATTAGGTACCAGGCACAGTTCTAAGTACTAGGGGTAAAATTATGAATAAATCTAATGAGATCTTTACCCTGTAATTAGGAAGAGAGAGCCAACAATTCTAATGGGAATAATTAACAAGTGTAAAGTGTATCTAATAATAAATAGGAATGAGAAAGAGAAAATAATATTTAATTTAATACCAAACAAAAGAGTCAAATGACAGAAAGAGGGAGACTTGCTAATATGTTAGGAACCAGGAGTTCTCTCAAGTAAAGAACAGCAATAGAAGACAAGAACAACTGCCACCACCCAGAAGAGGTGTCCAGTGTATCTGCCAGGGTAGCATCCTAAAGCCCAATAGTGAGAGTCATGGGGTAAGGCTGAGGTTAAGTTGGAAGCTGCCCTGGTGGCAGGGAGGAGGAGCTTAGATTCAATTCTGTATGTAACCCAGGGCTTTTGGAGGAATTGAGCACAAAAAGTTCAATCCAAGTTCTTTTTCAAAACATCATTTTGATTGTTATGTGAGGAACAGCAAGCTGGAGAACTGCATCTGGGGTGCCGGGATTTGGGGGAGCGGGAGCCCTGCCATGATCTGAAAAAGCCTGAAGAGTGGATGCTCGAACTCACAAGGAAAGAATGGCCAGGATGCACCTGCGCTGGAGGAAGGAGGCATCGCCGGCGGCGGGACTCAGAGGCAGGCAGGTCCGTGGGCGCACAGGTCGGCGAACCACGCAGTGCGGGTGGCAGGGTCGGGGTGGCCGTGCAGCCGCGGCAGAGGGGGAACCGGAGGTCACGGGTTACACAATTCTGCAGCCTGAGCTGCAAGAGCGGCGGGGCGGACCAAGGTCTCCAGGGTCAGCACCATTCCCTACCCGCTGGCCCGGGGATCGCTGACCTAAGTCGCCGCGGCAAAACACCTGACCTGGGCCTCGGCAGCACCGCAGCCACTCAGCGCCCTCGCCAGGAGAAAAGCCAGAGAAAGTAGCCAGTCCGCAGTCCTCCGACGGGCAACGCGCTGCATCCCTCGCTCCCGCGGTCAGGGTACCAGCCTCGCGCCCTCACGACGGCTCCGCCCCGCTTCTCGCCTCTGCCACGCCCCTCTAGAGCGCCCCGCCCCCATCCTGATCGCTTTCAGAAGACACAATACAAGGGAGCTGCTAGCACAGAGAGCAAGGCGACCCAGTCGCGGTCCTCCTCCCGAGTTGGGAGTGACATATCTTGGGGGTACATTGCTGGCTGGCAAAGGAGGCCTCTGTGGTATCCGATCTGAGATTCCATTGTTATTACAACAGTCTTTACTGTTGGAATATTCAAACTCCTCCCCCAACCAACTCATCTCCCAAAGTTCAATGCTTTCTTTCCTCCACCTTAGAGACTTGAAAGTGTTTGCAATCACTTAAACAATCAGTACTGTTTTCAAACCTGACTTTGTAAACCTGGGGTGTTTACCCCCAGGGAAAAAACAGGAGATATTCAAATAAAATCGCTTCATTCTCCCTCCTTCATAAATTCAACCTCAATATTCCATCCCTATCCCTAAAAAGCTGCATGTTTCTCTGGACCCACAACTGAAAAGGTAGAAACAGCTAAATTTCAGGAGTTACAGACAGAGCTGCTAGCTGCACCACCAGCAGGTCATGTCCTGAAATGTCACAGTGCAGAAAAAGAAAGAAAGAAACTGAAGATTTGGGGGAATGGTATTTGTCAGGAGCCATAATGGGACTAGCTAATGTACTAGCAGATGTTCATCCTGAAATGCCTGCCTCGGATTATTATATAATCTGCGACAGGTGAGCCCCCATTCAGCAAGGCTGTGGGGGACTAATTTTAGGAAAGATTTTCTGCTATTTATATGCTTTTCCTGTTATTATTATACATTTATAATAATCAATAAGTAATAGCACATTCCTTTGGAGCAGATCCTTGCAGATCCACGAAGAGGTACTGTCTTATAGTGATGCTATGTAGACAAATAGATGACTTAAGTTTTAATGATAATCCTATAAGAATTCCTAAAATTATATCTGTGATTACTAAGCTCTTTTTCAATGGGACTGCTACTAGATCCTTTCTATAGCCAAACTGCAATGAGAACTCTGCCAGTCGCCCACGTGTCCCAAGTTAATTGCTCTTAGATGGCAACCAGACTTTCTCCTACTCAGAGCACATTCCAAGAGGTTGTAAAACAGTTAACCTAAGGTCATAAAAAGGGAAATAGGATTTATTATAGGTGTTAGGACAGAAGATAAAATATTGAATGGGTTTATCTATACAAAACTTCACTTGTAACTTAGTTATAGTTTTAAACTTTCTACGAACCTGTAGAGAAGACAAATGATAGCTAGATAATTACTCCTAATGGATATGCATGTGAACATTCTCTGCTGTAAACTTCTATTTCAATTTATGACTTGGTTTTTTGTGTGAACTTATGATGAACTTTGTAACATGTGATCATGTATTCTGAAAGACGTTTAAGGGCTGAGGACAAAGGGAAGTCAGACCAGAAGAATTGAGTGAGAGGAACAGAGCTGAGAGAAGAACTGAACTGAAGAAGTTTTTAGTCAGAAGAGAACAGATTAGAAGGAGAATGCAGAGTGGAATAACTTAGAAACTATAAATAACATAAAATACCTAAGAGAGCAATGTGCAGCAGGCAGAGGGAAAGAGGAAAAAAGATTTGCAGAGAGCAGAAGGAGCAGGCAGGCTTCTCCTTACTATGACAGGACAGGTCCCATGGTAAGGACAAGACAGGCTTAGTCTTATTAAGAGAAACAAAGCCTTTTTCTTACAAACATGGATTTAATTCATTTAGCATTGAAATGGTGGAAGCTTTTTCTTTCTCAATGCAATAAATATTGTAGTCCATCTTTCATCCAGAATGAGTGAGTTCTTTCTGCACCGGTGCTTGGTCTTTTGCTCCATTATGCATATGTAAGTATGGATGTGTGTGTAAGTATGTAATTGTGATAATGTATGCATGTGTGTGTGTAAATATGAAATTGTGAGAATGTATGCAAGCTGGACCCAGCTGACTGCGTGAAAATATGTATGAAGCTGTGTGTATGAATTTATGTGAGATTATGCATATTCACTTATTTAGAAGTTTTTCTTTCTGTAAGTGTTAGTCCCCTCTCCTGGTTCAATAGAAGTTTATTGCTCCTAATGTCCCCCTAGCCTGACAAGCAAGAGGCATCTGGACAACAGGGAAAAGGCTCTAGCAACTAATCCTTTCCTTAATCTCCTGCTGTTTTAGGATGAGGTGTTAAATGCCTGTCTCTGGCTTCAGAGGAACACAGAAGGCAGGTCAGCTACATTAGCATATTGCATAGTAACATAGACTTAGATAAGTAAACAGCAATCCTAAATTTTCCATAAAACAAAGTCTTACCCCCGCTGATGCTCTTCCCCCCCTCCTCTGCCTCACAAGAACCAAGAAGAAACACTTCTAATGGGGCTGGCTCCCGGCAGTTATTTGAAAAACTGTCTCTACACAGCTGTTATTTCCACTAAGAAAAATGACAAAACTGTATTCTTAAGGCTGAGAAAAGCGGGTTCCACCACAGTTCACAAAATTCATTCTAACCCAGTAATTAGTCATAGCATACATTCTGTCCACCGCTCACTGCACCACATCTTTTGTGCCAATGGACAAACACACTGATTCCCTGTGTTCAGAACGCATTTAGTATGGTGAGAGAGGCAACCACTGCAGGATACGTCCAGAGCTACCGTCTGTGGGAAAGCTTTGGGGGCATAGCTAGAACATGTCCATAAATTAATAATATGGATTGAGTGATCAGTTCTGTTAGGTACGGAAACACCAGAGCAGCATGTGCAGGGGCACAGAAGGGAGGTCAGCGAGCACTCTAGGAACTGGGGAGCACGAAGCAGAGAGGGGCATAGGCTGTAAGGACCAGTGTATCCAGACACAGGAAGCTAGGGAGGCAAAAGGAGGACGGGAGGATGACGGTCCTGCAGGGTTTGGAGATCTGGTTCTTCTATTCTCCAGATGAGAAATCATTGAAAGGGTTAAACAATAAAAGTAACTTTAGAAATTCACCCTGGCTGCAGCCCTGAGAGATGATAAAATGGAGGACAAAGCCATTTTAAAGGAGACGGTCAAAGATATGAAAGTTCAGGGCAGAGATGGCTCATCTCTGTACATACTGAAGTCATCAGATATCAGGGCTTGGGGGAAGGCTTAGTGGGTCAAGAACTTGCTACACAACTGTGAGGAACTGAGTTCAGATCTGTAGCACCCACATAAATGCAGGGCAGGGGTGGGTACTTGCCTGTAATCCCTGCTCTCATGCAGTAGAGGCAGGATTTCCAGAGAGGCTGAACAGTGAAATTGCTAAATAAGTGAACTCCAGGACTTCAGACAATTACACAAGAAATCATTTTGATGGCACCAAGTCAGAAGTATGAATATCATCCAACGTGCTAAATTCTAATACAGTGATTACCTTACAAACTGGGGTTCACAGACTCATTCTGTTACTAGCAATAATGGCTCAACAATTTTTTAAATATTAACCATAAGCCAAAATAAATATCTAACTCTGTTGTTACAAATAAATGAGTATTTGTAACTTAACAGGTTAGTAATTCATCAGGCAAAAAAGTAATGTACTTAACTCAAAAGCAAAACTAAGATTGTTATTTACTAATGGGACATCTGTAGCCACTGGTGAATGTACCACTTCTCAAACTTGGGACTATGGGACATTATCACTATTGTTTCTAACTCTGCATTGGCAGAAAACTGTCAGGCACACTGCCCTACACTAATATTCTATCATAGTAAAAGGGACAGGTTCCTCACAACAAATAGAATTTCCTGGTTGAGTGGTAACAGCCAGATTCTTTTCCTTACTAAAATATAAACATTTATTTTCCTCTAAGGTGGCCGTTAACTTGACAATGCTTTTACCAACCTTACGTTCTTACCAACAACTTGTTGTCTGTTTCAGCCTCTCTTGATAAACTTGGTCTCAGTCAACTATTTTATTGAGTTGCAAAGGATGCTTTTCTAAACACACATTCCTTCTGTGGTTGTTGGCTGCCATTCCTCTTTAATGAACTTTCATGGTGGAACACACCTTTAATGTCAGCACTCTGAAGGCAGATTGTTGTAGAAACAACCCAGGTTTCTAACCCACCTTCCAACCTTTAGCTCTCTGATAAAAGAATCACACAGCCTTTATATTTGCAATAAGCCTTAAACGGCACAAAAGCTGGGATGATACCTGCCCTCTTTGGTATTAGAATCTACGTTCCCATCGATAACCCCAAATTATTACCTACTATTTACTCTGTTTCTTCTGGGCTGCTCTTAGCTCTGATTTGCCAGCCCTCGGAGCCATGTGACTATGGCTCACCTCACCTGTGGCAGCTTCTCCTTCTCCCTCATGCACCTCCGTCTTCTTCGTGGTTCTCCTTGGACCCCAAGTCTGAGAAACCTAACACCCATCTATGTCTCTCCTGCCCAACTATTGGCCATTCCTGTCTTTATTTATAAACCAGAAATAACTTGGGGGCAGGGTCACAGGTCTACATGCAGACTCCAGGCCTTGGGGACCCGCACTTAGCATTACAACAGACAGAAAGACTAACCCTCCTTTTCTCTCAAATATACATTGAATTCAATTACAGCAATTATGAAAATTATAGTCACACAATCTTTAATAATGAAGTAACCTTAAATGCCATATTCTGTGGATCGCTGACGCTTTTGAAGATATCTACATATAGCACGACTGAATTGTTAATCATTAATTGTTTTAATTATTTACTATTTGAATAACCTTGAAAACATGTTATTATAATTAACTGAATGAGAATCTAATATGACCGTGAGTTTGACTGTCTATCCTTAACAGTTTGTAATAGCAACGATTGAAAGGACTGGGATTAAACCTTATATTCTTAAGTGACTTGCACCGGCACAACACCCCAGCTGCTGTAGGATCATAGAACACATAAGACCCTTGGAGACAGCCTGGGCCGTGGGTATCACCTTGGCCCCAGGGGGTCGTGCAAACCACTGGCATCCATATGGCCCCCAGAGTCAGCACAGCCACTGCTGTCAGCATGGTTTCAGGCTGCAGTAATGGACATACATATGTGCTTTGGTGTTATAAGCTACATCCCCCACAGAATCCATTTGGCCTGAGACCACAGCACAGTTTATGGACATCCTCACAGTCCCCAGCTATGGAGGAAGTAGACCTGGCTGTCAGCAGCATCAGGACCAAGACATCACCCTGAGAGCAGTGCAGGACTCCCAGATCAGTATTCCCCCCCCCCGCACCCCCCTCCACCGTGGTAGCTGGGCCCTCACATGTCAGCATGGCTTCAGGTGGCAGCACAGGCCATCCATATCAGCCTGAGCCTCACTGCCATCGCAGCTCCAGTCCCGCCCCCCTCCACAATCTCCAAACCTCTCCACCTCTTAAGTTCTGTATTATTTACTTTTCTGTTGCTGTAGTAAAATACCATGACCAAGGCAATTTATGGAAGAGAGTATTTTGGCTTGTGCTTCCAGAGGGATGGGACCATCATGGAAGGGAGCTGAGAGATCACAGAGAGTGAACTGGGATTGAAGCTAGTCTACATGCTAGCCTCAGAGCCCGCCCCTAGTAAGGGACAGCCTGTACAGATCACCCCTGGGGTTCTGATATCTGAGCCTATGGGAGACATTCTCATTCAGACCACTACATCCCACTCCCAGGCTCCAGAGGCTCAGAGGCCGCTATTATAATGCAAAGGGTGTTTAATCCTACTTCAGAAGCCCCCATAGTCTTCCACCCTCTCATTAAGACCCCGTGAATTCTAAAAGTGAATTAATTTCAGCATACAGTGGCACAGATATACATTACTATGCCTAAAAGGAGGAATGGGGGCATAGTCAGAAAATGCTGGACCCAGCAAGACTCATAATGCTGCATGCAAACACCTAATCCCCAGCTCAGCAATTCCCAGCTGTGGGTCATGACCCATTTATATGGGGGGGGGGTTGCCTTAGACCATCTGAAAACAGATATTTAATTATGATATATGACAGCAAAATTACAGTTATGAGGTAGCAACGACAATAATTTTATAATTGGGGGTCACAAGGAAATGTATTAAAGGTTTAATAAATGTATTAAAGGAAGGTTGAATACCACTGCTGCTCTAGCTTAATAGCTGCTATCAGAGGGCTTCGATGGCTCCATCCCTCCTCCATCTTTTCCACCTGCATATATGTCTCTAACAGGCTGGTTCCACTCCTTGTAAGCAACTCTCCTGGCAGATGTCCCACAGCTTTGCCACCTCCCACATCTTGGCGTCTGTACAGCAACCCAGGCTTCAGTTCATCTCTCAGCGTCTTCATACAGGGACTCAGGATTAGGGTTGGCCCTGAGGTCCTTTGGGGTGCATGCTTGTGATTTCCCAGGAAAAGGATCTGATGTTCTTTCTTGCTTGAGAAAGAGTACATACATATCAGAAAACATTTGGTTTTGCCAAAGAAGGTCAGGAAAGGGCCATAATTCTGAGTCTGGAAAGGGTATCACTTAATTACCCCTTTGTTTTTGTTGTGTCTTCTACCAGCTCTACCTTCCCTTCCTGGGTCTAATCTCTGGAATGGGTGAGTAGTTTGTCTTGTGGGTTGGTGAAGATATCTGGAAATTTTAATTTTTATAAAGTTTTACCTATGAACTTCTTGTCTGAAGACTGTGGAGAGCCCTAATGGGACAAGCTAATATATACTAGCAGGTGATCATCCTGAAATGTCTGCTTCGGATTATTATATAATCTGCGACAGGTGAGCCCTCATTCAGCAAGGCTGTGTGGGACGAATTTTAGGAAAGATTCCTGCTATTAATATGCTTTTCCAGTTACTATTAAACATATATAATAATCAATAAGTAATAGCACGTCCCTTTGGAGCAGATCTCTGCAGATACACGTAGATGTACTGTCTTAAAGTGATGCTATGTAGACAAATAGATGACTTAAGTTTTAGTGATGATCCTATAAGAATTCCTAAAATTATATCTGTGATTATTAAGCTCTTTAATAGTGGAACTTCTATTAGGTTTTTTTTTTCTGATAGTAACAACTACAATGAAAACTCTGCCAGTCTCCCAAGTATCACCAGTTAATTGCTCTTAGATGGCAACCAGACTTTCTCCTACTCAGAACATTCCAAGAGGTTGTAAAACAATTAACCAAAGGTCATAAAAAGGGAACTAGGATTTATTATAGGTGTTAGGATAGAAGATAAAATATTGACTGGGTTTATCTTTTTTCTTTTCTTTTCTTTTCTTTTCTTTTTTTTTTTTTATTTTTGAGACAGGGTTTCTCTGTGTAGTCTTGGCTGTCCTGGAACTCACTTTTGTAGACCAGGCTGTCCTCAAACTCAGAAATCCACCTGCCTCTGCCTCCCAAGTGCTGGGATTACAGGCGTGCGCCACCACGCCCAGTTCACTGGATTTATCTATACAAAACTTCACTTATAACTTAGTTATGATTTTAAAATTTCTATGAACCTGTAGAGAAGACAAATGATAGCTAGATAATTACTCCTAATGGATATGCATGTAAACATTCTCTGTTGTAAACTTCTATTTCAATTTCTGACTTGGTATTTTGTGTGAACGTGTGATGAACTTTGTAACGTGTGATCATGTATTCTGAAAGGTATTTAAGGGCTGAAGACAAAGAGAAGAGAGATCAGAAGAATTGAGTGAAAGGAACAGAGCTGAGAGAAGAATTGAACTGAGGAGAAGTTTTTAATCAGAAGAGAACAAGATTAGAAGGAGAATGCAGAGTGGAATAACTTAGAAACTATAAATAACATAAAATACCTAAGAGAACAGTGTGCAGGAGGCAGAGGGAAAGAGGAAAAAAAAGATGTTGCAGAGAGCAGAAGGAGCAGGCAGGCTTCTCCTTACTTTGGGACAGGACAGATCCCATGGTAAGGACAAGACAGGCTCAGTCTTATTAAGAGAAACAAAGCCTTTTTCTTACAAACATGGATTTAATTCATTTAGCATTGAAATGGTGGAAGCTTTTTCTTTCTCCATGCAATAAATATTGTAGTCCATCTTTCATCCAAAATGAGTGAGTTCTTTCTGCACTGGTGCATGGCCTTTTGCTCCATATGCTTATGTAAGTATGGATGTGTGTATAAGTATGTAACTGTGAGAATGTATGCATGTGTGTGTGTGTAAGTATTAAATGGTGAGAATGCATGCAAGCTGGGTCCAGCTGACTGCGTGAGAATATGTATGAAGGTGTATGTATGAACTCATGTGAGATTATACATATTCACTTATGTAGAAGTTTTCCTTTCTGCAAGGGTTATTCTCTTTTCCAGGTTCAATAGAAGTTTATTGCTCCTAACTTCCACCTAGACTGACAAGCAAGAGGCATCTGGACAATGGGGAAAAGGCTCTAGCAACTAATCCTTTTCTTAATCTCCTGCTGTTTTAGGATGAGGTGTTAAATGCCTGAGACTGCAGTCTCTGGCTTCAGAGGAACACAGAAGGCAGGTCAGCTACATTAGCATAGTAACTTAGACTTAGATAAGTAAACCTTTTATTATACAGCAACCCTAAATTTTCCATAAGACAAAGTCTTACCCCGCCCCCCCTTCCCATGCTCTTTCCCCTTCTGCTCCCACAGGAAGGACCAAGAAGAAAGAAACACCTCTGCCAGGTTGGATCCTGGAGGAGGCTTATGTACTTTAGAAAGTCGCAGGGTCTTTCTATATGAATGTTTGCTGCTCTTATGTTGTTGTGTGTATATTCAAATAGGCTTTTAGTCAGTATTTTGAAATATTTCATAATAATGACATATGTTATTTGTTTCTTGGTCTTTTTAACCCGAAAGTCACTTGATCCTGAAAGCTTTAGAATACTATTATGAGTTAGGTCGATGAATGGGAATAAGTTTTTAAATTTATATGCTGTAAGAAAGCATGTGGTAGGCATTTTATTTATACATTCTGTACCCCTTAAATATTTAATACTATTTTAGGTTGTTTACCTTCTGTTTCATAGTACTTTGAACAGTAGAATTGTGATTGTTGTTTGCCTTACATGTTCAAGGCCCTGAGTTTGATACCTTGCACTACAAAAGGAAGAAAGATTGTGATTAGTGAAATTTACAGAGAGAATGGCAAGAGTTTGATTTAGATAGTGTAGCCTGGATCTGAGTGCTTGCTCTGCCACTTTCTGTGACAGGAACACGCATGGGTGTTTGCCTTTGTTGCCTATTTCCTCTCTGCCAGAAGGACGACAGGAATCAGTGATGCCCAGCATATGTCTGCTTAAAAGCAACATGGGGAAAGGCTCAGTGTCTTGCACCCAGTGAGACTAGACAATTGCCTCACAGTTAGTACATGAAGTGGTTCAGTTGTTCGGGAGTAAGTTTTTTGTTTTGTTTTGTTTTGCTGTTTAAAGCTGATACACAAGAATATTCTCTGAAATCAGAACTTCTTACAAGCTTAGAACGTTCTTAGATTTTAGATCCTTAGATTTAGGACCTGTACTATTACATTTTGGAACATCAGGAGGAGTATTAGTAATAAAATTATTATAATGTAATATTATCCTAATAGTTGGGTTATAATAATCCTTATAAACAATCTCTGGTTATTCTAAGTCAGTAATTGTCCTTACGAGATAATATTAACTTTCATCTCCATAAATGCAATAAGCATGCTGCAGAACTAGTAACACCTAATGGTGAAAGAAAAATTCCCTTTGTATGTAGATTTTTGTGTTTTTTTTTTTTTGTGGACTATTTGAAATTTGTCTAATTATAAGAATAGTATGATAGTCTAAGAGCTTGGAAATCAAGCTGACTGGAGTTAAATTCCAATTTGGGCATTCATCAGCTGTGGGACTTAAATTACTAGTCTATAAAAGGTGGGGGTGATAGTAATGTTTCCCCATAGTGCTGTGAGAATTAATCTAGCCTCCTGTAAACCTCTTGTGTTTTAATACTTATCAAGAAGATTGGGAGGCAGTAGCCATTGTAATTGTTGTGTCATTAAATAAAGTTTGTAGAGTTGTGCAGAATGGAGCTTACCAAAGCTAAGTATGTGAAATTACACATATCAAAATTGTTACAAATAATCAGATTTATCTTGTAAAATTAAATTTTAAAAGAAGACAATTAGAAAATAGAATAAGAAATAATACCATGCCAGGTGGTGGTGGCACATGCCTGTAATCTCAGCACTCTGGGAGGCAGAGGCAGGCGGATTTCTGAGTTCCAGGCCAGCTTGGTCTACATAGTGAGTTCCAAGACAGCCAGGGCTATACAGAGAAACCCTGTCTCGAAAAAACCAAAAAAAAAAAAAAATACCATGGTGTTGTTAGGAGTGATTTAAAATTCTATCAGATAACTAGAGAATCTGAAATTCGTCTATTAAGGTGGCATACAGTCCATAATATATTCTATATTATGTTAAGATACCATTCTTCTTAAATGTGATTTCTAAAATTAACTAAATCTGTTTTTAATGAGCAGTATTAGTTTGGGTTTGAATGTTCTTTTTTCCTTTTAGGCAAATTGAGGCAAATTGAGCCAGCCCAGACATCAGAGCTCTGTAAGGCATGATGATATTGATTGCTTCTTTGTTTCAGGGGTTAAAAGAAATATAACAGATCTCAAAGGTCTGTATTCTTGTTTGTTTAAAGAAAGTTGATACATATCAATGTGTGTGTGTGTGTGTGTGTGTGTGTGTGTGTGTGTGTCTGAATTGATAACAGTGTATACTTTGGAAAGTATTTTGATTTTTCTTAGTCAAATCTATTCCTTTGTTCAAATTGGCTGGAGTCTGTATTTACAGGTATAGGAAAATTAGAAAACTACTGCTTGGTGTAAGTTGAAATATACAGAGGAGAGTATCTTAAATTGAGGACTGTATTATCTCACATAGATGAGGGCTTCTGGATATTTTCCATATCTTTTTATTGTTTGTTAAGGGGAAATTTCTGTTATCCTGTGCCTTCAGACTTTCTGTTCTTCTGTTCAAGTAACTCTCCTCCCTTAATGTAGGTAAACATACTAACTTTTGGGTTGTGATAATTTTGTACTATTGAGGTGAGTCATCTGGGCAGTCTTTTTTTTTTTTATGAAATTTTAGGTTTATGTGTGTACTACTCATTAGTATTGAAACATTTATTTAGGATTTTCCTTAGTTCTTTCTTGACAAGATAGCTACACTAGCATTTTCTTTTTAAAGTAAGTTTTTCTCTTATGTGAAAAATCCTAGAAAATTCTAGATTCCCAACAAGGCTTTATTTTTGTCCTAGGTAGTTGTGACTTAACTCTGAAAGAGATTTTTTGAATTTGAGAGAATTGATTTTAGCTTTGGGACAACTTACCTTCTTCTAGTTCTTTTGTCTAGTTTATGTGGAGAGGCAGGAAGGCTTGTGTGCTGTGTGTTTCTTTGTTCTGAGTTTCCTGCCCTCTAAGCCTGTTATGTTTTACTTGCAAATCAATTTTACAACATTATAGTTGTCTTGTAATTTTATACATAAAGGAAATGATACATTAATCTTCTTAGCCAAAGCAAAATCTGGGGGTCTGAAATTTACATTTGGTTATATGTTAAAAATCAGATTTTCATTGTTGTGTATAAATCTCCAATTTATTTCTATTGCTATAAAATTAAAAAAATTAACTGGAGGATAAATGTATTTATATCAGAATTGTAAAAGTCTGTTTATAGTTTTTGTTTCATTGTCTACTCCTACAATCTGAACTTGGGATCTGAGTTGCCTGCTTTTCATTGGAAGAAATCAAAAGCCACGGAAAACTGACTCTGCTGATTTTAGATTGAGTCGGTTTATCAGAAACGTTGCTGGAGCAATGCTTGGTGGCATGCTTTTAATCCTAACAGGTGGACATCAGTGAGTTCCTGGCCAGTCTGGTCTACGTAGAGAATTCCAGAAGACTGTCTATAACAAAAAAAATTTAGGTGATGTTATATGGTGATGAGTATATTAGCTTATTAAGATGTAGTGCATAAGTGATTAAAAAACAAATGGTTTTGTTTTGTTTTGTTTTGTTTTTTGGTTTTTTCGAGACAGGGTTTCTCTGTGTAGCCCTGGCTGTCCTGGAACTCACTCTGTAGACCAGGCTGGCCTCGAACTCAGAAATCCACCTGCCTCTGCCTCCCAAGTGCTGGGATTAAAGGCGTGCACCACCACCGCCCGGGAAAACAAATGTTATATAATTAAAATTCCATGAAAAAATTTCTATTACATATTCTTAACATCCTTTTGTACTTAGAGAAACAATTCATTTTTTTTTCTCACAGGTAAAACAGTGGCTCTTACAAGTAACCATGGCATAGGAAGGTCACCTTTTCATCCTGGTGCTAACATCCAGCCTGAGTGGCAGTATTACCAAAATAAAACCCTGAAAGGAGAAGCAGGAATGCTTTAAAGCCATAGTAACCTCTGGATAGCCTCTAGATGTTGTTGTTGTTGGTGGTACTTTAAAAGTAAAAGTAGATGGGGAGGGGGGAACCAGAGAGGGGAAATCATTTGGATTGTAAACAAAGAATATAGAAAATAAATTAAAAAATATTAATTGAACATATTAAATCTATATTTGCTAAACAAAATGTAAAAGTAGAATTAGAATAATTAGCACTTTGAAGTTGAAGGTTTTAAGGATGCTGGTGACTGTAGAGAGAATATCTTGTGTGTTGTACTAAAAGAAAACTATGGCCTATAGGAAAGTGTAGAATGCAAGATGAGCCATTCCGAAGGCAGAAAGAATTCTGGGATAGAGCCGGGTGTGAGATATTTGCCTGGGAAAATGTGACAAGACAGACACATGGTACCTGAGCCGAGGTAACCAGTCATGTGGCAGAATGTAGATTTGAGTAAGTAGGTTATAATACATTGTGGCCTGATCAGAGAAGTCTAGCTATAAGGCCAAGATGTTTGTACGTATACATATTTTGAGTCTGAGTCTTATTTCTGGGAGCATGGGACTGGGAAGAAGACTCAGGTCCAAACTTCTAGAAGTGACAACTTGAATCAAAACAAAATCTAAATCTGAGCAGGTGACCCATGCATAGTTAGGTTTTCTAGAATTAGATGATGGTGTTTTCCTGAAACTCAATCTACTGTGTATAAATTTAGATTGGAAATGGAAAGCCTGGTGTGATTTTTTTTGAATTAACTAGATAAGTTATTAGCCATTTGGCTTATGTCACAGTGAAGACACTGAGGTTTGTGTTATTCAGTATTTTTAAGAATTTAAAGGTAGACACTGTGGTACCTAATGCCAGCCTTCGGGAGATGATACCAGGAGAACAGTACTTTCAAGGGAAGGCTACAGAGTAGGGAAACCCTGATTCAAGAAAGGACACAACCTCTATTGAAACCAGAATCTAAATGCCTCATTTGAGTGAACTTGTTTCTGAGAAGAAATGTTTTCATAGCTGTCTTGGAAAACTAGTCTCTTTACAATCATAAGATCTTTAAGTGTTTTTATTACCTTGCATTACAATTTGAAAGAAATTGGGAAGTCTTTATTATTGGTTTGCTTGTGGAATAAATTGTTAAAACCACAAATCTTTAAAAAAAATCATTCTTTTAGAGAAACATTAACCGGAAGGCAGATATACAGCAGAGTAGAAAGGATCTAGATTTTGGTTTTATCCAAGTTTCTTCTATTCCCTGTTTTGTCAGATATAAAACACTGGGATTATTTTAGAAAAGACCACGATGAGGCAAAACAGAGTCTGTGCATCTGGATTTCTTTTCTGGAATTAGTCTTTCTTGATTGCAATCATCTGCTTACACAGTATTTTGGGAAGTGTAATTGTAGGCACACACTTATACTTTACATGTATATCAGTTTTTCAAGTTTTCTAAGGCTTTTATTAGCCTTGAACTGTTTTCAGAAACATTTTGAGATTTTTGACAGTAGATCATGGGGTAACTTCCTGAACTTGTTTCATTGTTTATGGTTTGTTTCTTAAGCATACCTTTGTACAAGGTTGCTTTTTTCCCTGTATTTTCTAAATGGTATTATAAAAAGATAAAAACTTGAGTTCTAGAAAGCAAGAAATGTGTAGCTGAAGGAAGTGCACAGTATGTGTGGAAGGCATGTCGAACACTAAATAAATACTTCCTGAACATGTGTCAAAATGAGGAAAAAAAAACCCTCAGATGTGTATATTTAATATTGTCTCTAAGTTCCTTTGTTGCTCAGTCTGGTGGGTCGAGTAAAGTCGGTTGCTTGTTTAAACACTCTGCTTCTAGATTTTGGCCTTGGTAGGCACTTGTTCTTTGAAAGTAGCAGGGAGCTGATCTTCTGTTGTCTTGCTTTCCATCACTGTCTGGTCTTTGCATCTTTTTAGCATCCTTGCCAACACCTGCTGTCTCCTGAGTTTTTAATCTTAGCCATTCTGACAGGTGTGAGGTGGAATCTCAGGGTTGTTTTGATTTGCATTTCCCTGATGACTAAGGATGTTGAACACTTCTTTAGGTACTCCTCAGCCATTCAGTAATCCTCAGGTGAAAATTCTTTGTTTAGCTCTGTACCCCATTTTTTAATAGGTTTGTTTGGCTCTCTAGAGTCTAACTTCTTGAGTTCTTTGTATATATTGGATATTAGCTCTCTGTCGGATTTAGGGTTGGTGAAGATCCTTTCCCAATTTGCTGGTTGCCATTTTGTCCGCTTGACAGTGTCCTTTTCCTTACAGTAACTTTGTAATTTTATGAGGTCTCTTTTGTCAATTCTTGATCTTAGAGCATAAGCTATTGGTGTTCTATTCAGGAACTTTAACCAACAAGCCCAAAGAAGATAACCAGACAAACATAAAAATTGCATCAAAAATAGCAGGAAGCAACAATCACTATTCCTTAATATCTCTTAACATCTATGGACACAATTCCCCAATAAAAAGACATAGACTAACAGACTGGATATGCAAACAGGACCCAACATTTTTCTGCATACAGGAAACGCATCTCAGTGTCTAAGACAAACACTACCTCAGAGTAAAAGGCTGGAAAACAGTTTTCCAAGCAAATGGTCCCAGGAAATAAGCTGGAGTAGCCATTCTAATATCCAATAAAATAGACTTTCAACCAAAAGTCATCAAAAAAGACACAGAAGGACATTTTGTGCTCATCAAAGGAAAAATCTACCAAGAAGAACTCTCAATTCTGAACAACTATAATCCATATACAAAGATCCAACAAAGAAAGAGAACTTCAGACCAATTTCCCTTATGAATATCGATGCAAAAATACTCAATAAAATTCTTACCAACCAAATCAAACAACACATCAAAATGATCATTCACCATGATCAAGTAGGCTTCATCCCAGGAATGCAGGGATGATTCAAAATATGGAAATCCATCAATGTAATCCACTACATAAGCAAACTCAAAGAAAAAACCCACATGGTCATTTCATTAGATGCCAAAAAAGCATTTGACAAAATTCAGCATCCTTTCATGTTAAAGGTCTTGAAAAGAACAGGAATTTAAGGCCCATACCCAAACATAGTAAAAGCAATATACAGGAAACCAGTAGCCAACATCAAACTAAATGGATAGAAACTTGAAGCAATTCCTCTAAAATCAGGAACTAGAATAGGCTGCCCTCTCTCTCCACATTTATTCAATATAGTACTTGAAGTCCTTCAAGTCTCTGAAGAACTTCAGGTCTCTGAAGAAAGAAATCAAAGAAGACCTCAGAAGATGGAAAAATCTTCCATGCTCGTGGATTGTCAGGATTAATATAGTAAAAATGGCCATCTTGCCAAAAGCAATATACAGATTCAATGCAATCCCCATCAAAATACCAACTCAGTTCTTCATAGAGTTAGAAAGAGCAATTCTCAAATTCATCTGGAATAACAAAAAACCCAGGATAGCTAAAACTATTCTCAACAGTAAAAGAATGTCTGGGGGAATCAGTATCCCGGACCTCAAGCAGTACTACAGAGCAATAGTGTTAAAAACTGCATGGTATTGGTACAGTGACAGGCAGGTAGATCAATGGAATAGAAATGAAGACCCAGAAATGAACTCACACACCTATGGTCACTTGATCTTTGACAAAGAAGCTAAAACCATGCAGTGGAAAAAAAGATAGCCTTTTCTACAAATGGTGCAGGTTCAACTGGAAGTCAGCATGCAGAGGGATGCAAATCAATTCATTCTTATCTCCTTGTACCAAGCTCAAGTTCAAGTGGATCAAGGACCTCCACCTAAAACCAAATACACTGAAACTAATAGAAAAGAAACTAAGGAAGAACCTTGAGCACATGGGCACAGGGGAAAATTTCCTGAACAGAACACCAATAGCTTATGCTCTAAGATCAAGAATTGACAAATGGGACCTCATAAAATTACAAAGTTTCTGTAAGGCAAAGGACACTGTCAGTAGGACAAAATGGCAACCAACAAATTGGGAAATGATCTTTATCAACCCTACATCCAACAGAGGGATAATATCCAAGATATACAAAGAACTCAAGAAGTTAGACTCCAGAGAGCCAAATAACCCTATTAAAAATGGGGTACAAGTTAAACAAAGAATTTTCACCTGAGGATTATTGAATGGCTGAATAGTACCTAAAGAAGTGTTCAACATCCTTAGTCATCAGGGAAATGTAAATCAAAACAACCCTGAGATTTCACCTCATACCAGTCAGAATGGCTAAGATAAAAAACTCAGGAGACAGCAGGTGCTGGCAAGGATGTAGAGAAAGAGGAACACTCCTCTACTGCTGGTGGGATTGCAAGCTGGTACAACCACTCTGAAAATCAGTCTGGCAGTTCCTCAGAAAACTGGGCATGATGCTCCTGGAGGACCCCGTTATACCACTCTTGGGCATATACCCAGAGGATCCCCCAGCATGTAATAAGGATACATGTTCCACTGTGTTTATAGCAGCCCTATTTATAATAGCCAGAAGCTGGAAAGAATCCAGATGTCCCTCAACGGAGGAATAGATACAGAAAATGTGGCATATTTACACTATGGAATACTATTCAGCTATTAAAAACAATGAATTCATAAAATTCTTAGGCAAATGGGTGGAACTAGAAAATATCATCCTGAGTGAGGCGACCCAATCACAAAAGAACACACATGGTATGTACTCACTGATAAGTGGATATTAGCCCAGAAGCTTGGAATACCCAAGACAAAATTCACATATCAAATGATGTCCAAGAATAAGGAAGGAGAGGCCTTTGGTCCTGGAAATTGTCGATGCAGTGGTATAGAGGAATACCAGGACAGGGTAGTGGGACGAGTTTGATTGGGGAACAAGGGGAGGGGAGAGGGCTTAGGGGACTTTCGGGGAGGTGGAAACCAGGAAAGGGGAAATCATTTGAAAGGTAAATAAAGAATATATTTAATAAAAAAAGAAGTTAGGATCTTTGACTTCTACATACTAGTTTTATAAAACTCAGGCCTAATATTTTGACTTGTGTTTTTAGATGTGGCGTCTTTAGTGATTTTTGGAAACTGATTTCTTCTTCCTTATATTCAGAAATTAGGTCACTGTAGTCAGGAGGGGTCTGATCCATCTGTGACTTCCTTTGTGAGCTGTTTCCTGAATCATCTCTTTAATGATTTCTTTCTTAGCTATTTAACTTCTTCACGTGTTTGGGGCCTTTTACCCCTTCCTGGATTCCCAGGATGCAGATGTTTTCTGTTCTGTCAGCAACTTTAGTGTTTGTGCCACACAACAGCAGTTTAAAAACCGTGTTAGTCGTAGATTTATTCTCAATGATTTCTTTTTCACACTCTTTCTCCATGTGCCCCTCTAGTTTCCCCCTCAAGGAGGACAGTGTATCCCAGCTTTTCCATGAGTCTCACATGAAGTAGCTCACTCTGCTGGTGGAGAAACCCATGCACTCTGCTATACCGTGGAACAGGTCAGCTCAGCCAGTGAAGAGGAACACTATGGTGCTGCCTACCAGAAATGTGGGTGCATGGGTCTTGCTTTACTAATCGTGTTGTTTGAAGAATAGAGCCATGACTGAGATTGTGTTTTAGGAATGTTTTTAAATGCAGTAGAAAAAGTTATATAAAAGCACACATTATCTTTAACCTAATAGTATTATCCAAAGACAATGACCAAAATTTTACTTTAATATACTTCTTAATTATTAGTGAATCTCTTTATGGTTCAGGAGTCATGTAGCCAGTTGACTCTCTAGGCACTTTTGTACATCTGGGTTAGATTGCAAATTTGGTTTGGATATTATAAATGTTGGTGAGATGTTTTTCTATTGAAACTGGAATTAAGGCAGTTACTTCTGATTGTTATTCAGCTCAAGTTTTTTAATTGAAGGTGCTGTTGTTTCATGACAAGTAGAAAATAATGCTGTTAACTGTTAACTGGTTTTTCCTGTGTATAAAAGAAAATCCTTGATGTTTAAGATGAAGTGTCATTATAGCATATTAAAAATATTTATATAATATACATATATATGTGTGTGTGTATACATGTTCATATGTATTTAGTGTGCAGAAGAGATAATCTAATTAGACTGGTTTAGCTTCTGGATATGAGGAACAGGAAACCAATGTTTCTAAAAAGGATTACTAAGTTATTGTTTAATCAAGTGGCTGGCAGATGCTTGATATTTCTTTAACATTAGTTTTAAGTCCTATAGAAATTTCTTTTAAGAAATTAAAAAAATCATTCCAAGAAGCTTCTTTTCTGTTAACTTTTCCCTATAACAGTGAGCTGCACAGTTCCCCTATGGCAGGGGATGGACTTCCTCTCCCTCACCACTCTCATCCTTGACTACCCCAGGATCTGTGTGTTACAAGATGGCAGGATGGTTTACATCTATTAAAACAGGACGGTTTGAGTTTATTGTGACATGCTTTTATCTGACCGTTGCTGAAGTGTAAAATGAAAGAAAAAACTTTACTAGTTTTTGTACTAAATATAGAAATAATTGCAATTCATGGAGGTGTTTGGAATTTAAACATTTGCACCTGAAAATAATAGAAAACATAGTTCCTTTAAAAAGATTAAGGAAAATAAATTTTAACATAATGATTAAATTTTATTTTAATGTAGATATACCAGATTCATCAATAAGGGAGAATCCAGATTCTACACAAAGAAATTGAATTGATTCTTTTTTTCAGGAGCTGAAACTGTTTCTTGTGGTTATGAAGGCAGGTATGGAAAAGCTAAGTGAGTTCTGATTCCTAATGAGTAGATAGACAGTTGTTATATATTTTTAGAAAGGTTAAGTCTTGCAAGTCAAGCCTATGATTTCAACATATTAGATAGATATTATGAAAAGTTTTAGCCTGAGTCCTTCATTTATACTACCATGTAAATAATTTTAAATAGCATAATATTTCTTCATGATAGATCCTCCAGTGAAAACCAAACAAAAAAACTAGCCATTGTCATGTTTATTTTCTTTCAGGTATAAAAAGGTATAAAATTGAAAGCTACATTTTCTTTTGTATTTGAATGGCAATGGCGGGGCCTTATGTCTTCAGTCTTTCCTTTACAAATAAGAAAAACATCCCTCACAACTGTCCATGACTGCAGTTCCGGGCAGTCTGTCTTCATGGAAAGCAAAACACACATGTGGTGTGCAGACATATATTCAAGAAAACACATACATAGAAAATTATGTGCCTATGAAGCTTGATGCCTTTTTCTAAATTATTTTCCACCATTGTAAGCTATTTTCCACCATTGCCGATGACTGCATTCATGTGGTGGGTAAACCGAGGAAGGAAGCCATTGGGGTCTGTGCTTAGAGCTACTGATGGGGTTGGATCTAGATACATA
This sequence comes from Apodemus agrarius, assembly GCA_964023405.1. Lineage (NCBI taxonomy): Eukaryota > Metazoa > Chordata > Mammalia > Rodentia > Muridae > Apodemus > Apodemus agrarius. Next base: position 67,410 of record CAXIEO010000012.1, on the reverse strand, counting down.
CGGGGCTGCTGCCTAAGGCAGCCAGTGATTAGAGATGTTACTGAGCCGACGTTGTTCTGAGGAAACAAAGCTTAAATCACTGGGGCTGGCACTCTGTATGGCCAGTGAAAAAACTATGAACAATCAACTCCTTGGGGCCAGTGAGAAGACCAGCAAAGAGAAAATTCATACATACATACATACATACATACACACACACACACACACACACACACACACAAAATGGATAGACCAAAAGGCAGAGTCCAATAACTTCACACACACAAATATATACATACATACATACACACACACACACACACACACACACACACACACATGAATACATACAGAACTATAGACAGATATACCCATGCACACACAGAATGGCCAGAGAAGCTGATGGTGGAAGGATCAGTGCTCTAGCCCACCACACACAAGCCTTAACAGATACGCATGGTCGATGGGTGCTCTAACCCTCCTGCTTTATGCTTTGTTCCATCACTTAAATATCCCAGCAAAATCTTTCAAGCAGTATCAAATTACACTGTGAGTATGTTTTAGTTTTCTTCTAGTGAATGGTTACAAAAAATGTGTTTTGCAGTATCTTTACAAGAAATAGTATCATGTAGTACAGTTAAAGGAAACAAATTATTGCCCAAAACTTAAGTACATTCATAACTAAGTAACTTGTTATAGATTAACAAGGTGTAAGCAAGCCCCGTACTTTTCTCAGCCAGTATCTCTTACTGGCAGGCAACATTTTGTGGCTACAAAGACAGGAGTAATAATTTCATTATTTATTCTTAAAAAGTAATCTTTTAAGAATCTTAAAAGACTCACAAATCTAAACACTTATATAAAAACCAGTCATATCTACCTTAAATCCCCAGAACGAGCATTTACGCATGAGCAGTTCTTAGTAAATTCTATCGGGAAGCTGAGGGCAAAAATGCATAGAAGAAATAATTGTTACTGCCAGAAATGTTGCCCAGGGAGTGACTTGAAGCCCCCTTAGGGTTTTCCTGTGAATCTTAGACTAAGAGGAATCCCAGGGCAGCAAGCAGAGCCGAACTCCATAACAGCATGACAGTGTAAAGTCCGCAGGACACCAGTCCTTTGAGCTATGCCACACCGAGGTGCACTCATGTGGCTGTGGTAACATCCGGCTGCATTCTAGATCCTCCCTCCATCGGAGATTGAAATAGTTTATTTTATTTACATGAAAAATGCATGTAGCTTTGGCTTTGCTTAATAACTTAAGAGGTTTCATAATTGTTTGTAGTTCTCTGTGGTGATGTGAATTTTAGGAGGGTCCCAGAAGCCACTGAATAATAATAGAGTATTATTTATTCTCCTGATCTTAGCAAGAGAGCAAGAAACAATTGTAGCTGTTTCTTAAGCGGGTACACACGCAATGAATTTTATTTTTAGTGTTTACAGTTTTCATGGTGCAATTTTTCATTTCTTTGTCAGATTTATTTCAAGTTTTTGTTGTTGTTTTGTTTTGTTTCCATTTATTGAGAATAGTATTGTCTCCTTCCTTGCTGTGTATGCCATTTGGATATAAGAAGGAAACTGATTGCTGTGTTTTAATTTTGTGTTTTTTCAATTTTTATCATTTATCAGCTCTAGGACATTTTATTTAGGCTTTAGTTTATTATATATAGAAACTTCTCATCTGAAAAGAAATATATGTTGATTTCTTACCTTCTTATTTGTGTTTGCCTCATTAAATTGAATTGTTTCAATGATCTACCTAACACGGTAAGAAGTATGTTGAGAAGAGTGAACATCCTTATCTTGGTCCTGATTTTAGCACAAATACTTTGAGTTCTTCTCTTTTATGGATGACTTTCACTGTATACTGCCTTTATCATGATGAAATATCTCTCTTGTATCCCTATTCTCTGCAAGAGTTTCCTCATAAGTGGATGCTGTATTTTGTCAAAGGTCTTTTTATGTATCAAATAGGGTGATCATCTTTTTATTTTTTCGTGTATTTATGTAGATTACATTTGTTTATTTGCATGTATTGGACCTTCCCTCCATCTCTGGGATGAATCTGTCTTGAACCTAATGGGAAATCTGTTTGCGATACTGCATTTGGTTTGCAAGTATTTTATTAATAAGTTTTGCGTTTATTTATAAGAGATGTTGGTGTACAACTTTCTTTTTTGCTGCTTGTTGTTTGGTTTTAGCATCAGTATCAGACTCCTTCCAAACATCTTCTTTCTTATGTTTTCTGTTTTTTTAGTTTCTCACATTTCCAACTTTGAGAATGTGGTGGCTGCCTTCTTCATACTTTCATTCCCCACCTTTATATTGGACAAAATCGTCTTCAGGAAGTAATATTGACTTATTGCCAATGTAGGTTACTATATTATGCACACTTAAAATATATACTTCTTGGTTTTGAACCATGTATGATCTTGATCTCACTAATGTAGATGGAAATGTTTTCAGAACCAAATCTGCTTCCTGGATGTCACAATTTAGGGCCAACCTGTCCTAAATCTTTTGCAACATGCCCTGTTTTGTTTTGTTTTTCAAAAAAAATTTTTATTTGTTGTAGCACAACATATTTTGTTATTACATCCTTGGTTAATATGGAAACAAGTCCTTAGACAATTTCTTTCTCTTCTTTGTGTGTTTTTAACCATTAATGAATATATGAAGAAGGGCTGTGGAAAGGAGTATAGCTCGTAAGATATTGACATAGGCTTATCCCGAGCAGAAATACTGCATTTAAGACCTAAATTTCATTGGAAGAAACTGACTAAATGAGTAAAAAGGAAAGGAGGGAAAATAGAAAAAAATTTAAATAAGGCTGTTTGACAGAAGGGAGAGGAAGGGGGAAATTGAAAATTTAAATAGTGCTACCTGAAAAAGTATTTCTTTGCCTATTTAAAAAAGTATTAGTTACTGTGAGGCAGGATTTATCCATGTCATTATAGTACAATATTCTTAACAAATTTAATTCTTGGGGAACTTAAATTGAAAGTTAGTGGTATAGTTATTTAAAAACTCATTAAAAACAATTTAAAGCTGGGCAGTGGTGGTGCACGCCTTTAATTCCAATACTTGAGAGGCAGAGGCAGGCGGATTTCTGAGTTCCAGGCCAGCCTGATCTTCAAAGTGAGTTCCAGGACAGCCAGGGCTACACACAGAAATATTATCTCAAAAAAACCAAAAAAAAAAAAAAAAAAAAAAGAAAGAAAGAAAAGAAAAGAAAAAGAAAAAATTTGTCATTGTAATTATGTACTTTTCTTAATTATCATTGCTTATATGATTACTTCTTCCTACCTTCTTTTAAATGATTTTTAATTACTTAAAATAGTTTTTCTTCATGTGAACATAGTTGTAAGTATATAAGTATAAAAGAACACAAATAATAGTGTACTCTACATTACTCACCTATTTGTTAATACTCTGTGTGTGTGTGTGTGTGTGTGTGTGTGTGTACTGTGTGAGCAGTACTGAAAATAAAAATGTGATAGACAATTACCCACGCATTGAGGCACGCCTCTTTTATGAAATTTCAATTTTCCACTCAAATTCCATTTACTACCCATTATTTCAGTAGTATTCTATTTTTAGAGAAAATTCCACTGGCAGTTCAGGTATTGCACATATCTCTTATATTAGATTCAGTATTCTAGAGATCTTTGTTTTATGAGAACATCCAGAGTTACTCAGTTTGAGAGGGATGGTTACTCTAAAGGAATGGCATGTACTTTATTTTTTATAAATGCATTGGAATTGTGCAGAAAGACTTAAAAGTGTGTTGTAGAATATTTTTTAAACCCAACCCAGGGTTTCTACGCCATCTTTGATCATTGAGTTCATGAATAAAAGGCACACACAACCTTTATATTTATAATAAGCCTTTATCAGCATTTATGTTGAGCAGATACCTACCTTCTATACTATTAAAATGTATTTCCTATCATTAACCCTGATTTATTTCTTGCTATGTTTCATCTGGGCTACTCTTAACTTTGGTTGACCAGCTCCCAGGGCCATGCTTTCTTGACCTCTTAGCCCATGGTGTCTTTTTCTTCTCTCCACCTTCTTCCCTCTCCTCTCTTGGTCTGCTCTGACCCCAAGTTTGGGAACACCAAGCCCCACCTATCTCAGTTCTGCCCAGCTATGTGCTGTAGGCATTTTATTCACCAATCAGAAACAACTTGGGGCAAGTTCATACGGCACCACTTGGATCTACATTTGGACACTCTCGTCTCTAGGGCAACCAGGTCTTGGGGACTTGCACTTAGCTTTATAGTACATAGCAACAGACCAAATCTTAACAAAACCGTGGTATAGTAACTAAAATATTGATCATAAACAAAATGTTTTAAATACTCCATGCGTTTAGTTCTATACAGCATTGTATAGACAACACAGCAATGGAGGGAAATAGTAGAAAAAAATGTATCCTGTCCAATAGAAAGGAGAAAGTGTCAACTTTATTTTGTTCCAGAGTGCTAGGGAGGAAGGGCTGAGCAGACCTTCCTAAAGGAAAGTGTGTCCTTTCTGTTTGAGCTCAGTCATGCCAAATGCTCTTATGTTTAAATTTGTGTGTGTGTGTGTGTGTGTGTGTGTGTGCATGCAATCAATCACCTTGATGTCTTATGGTGTCAGTTTTAATTAGATGTCATTGCACCAGTGGCCATACCTTGTCAGGCTAGCCATTTTTGTGGATTGCAGTGTCCTAGCTTGATAAGACTGAAGATTGCTATTCTCTTCTATTTTTATGTTTCAGAAACTCCAGGAACTTCCAAGTCAATATCAGCTTTAGTTCCCCTTTTGATATCACTCAATTATGTGGTTTCTTCAGCCACAGGGATGTGTTATTCACTTCCAGATGACAACGAAGAGCAGTGGCAGTAACTCGAAGTGTTTCTGGGTTTGTGTGACCCACTAGCCAACCTCTGTAATAGGAGGAGTCTATTCTCTGGCATAGGGGTCTGTTTGTTAGCCTGTGGTGTGCATCAAGTTCATAGTCACAAAATTAGCATGAGATTAATGGACTATGAAAAAAATCTCTTTAACCATTGTTTGCTTTTTCTAGAGATGGTTATTTTTACTGTTTTTCTTCTCTAAATGCTGTCTGCCAGAGGTTCAATCTGTGAATATAGATCCATCTGATTTCAGAGATCCATAAACATGGCTAACTTTCTTGTGATTGTTGTGTGTAACAATAGCAAGGTGCAGAGATGTCCTCACTGCTATGTTGTTTTAAATTCTATTGCAGATCTTATGAATGTATGAGAACTGAATACATGATATGTAAAAAAAAATCAATTCTATGAACACATTTTAGGAAAAAAGGAAATTCTTCCATATCTCTTCAAATTACCTTCCTGCTGTGGTGAAATTAGACTCAGCTGAGAATTTGAGCCCGTGTCTCTTCTGAAAATATAATCATTTTTTAATCTTTATATTTGTGGCTGTGTGTTTGTGTGTGTGTGTGTTTGTGTGTGTGTGTGTGTGTGTGTGTGTGCTATATAATTCAGAAGACAGCCATAATTGCTTCTCTGATTCTAATATGTATATTCTGAGGTTCTAGTTGATGTCATAAGGCTTGTGGGAAAGACTTTTTTGCCATCTCTAATAATCCACGTGTTTATCGAACAACGGATAATATTTTGACTGATCCAAATTCTTAGAGAGCTACATATTAGACTGAAATCCCTATTACTGCCCTCGGGTTATGTAAAGAAAAGGAAAAAAAATCAAAGTTATGCTTTGAGCCCTATGTGTGTTTTACTTCAGTATTTACTGAACTGAAGCTTATGTCATATGATGTTCATAGTGTTTGGGCAAATAACTATGAGATATGGTGTTCCACATTATTACTTAGTAACATTTTTCTCTGTCCTTTTTATAGTTGTTCACTATAGCAGCCATACAGTTGGACACAGTCAATGATGTCATCAAGAAATTGTGACCACTGCTGGGAAAGCCTGTAAGAGACTTGAAAACTTTTATTTGTTCAACTTTTTTGTGATTCATTTGTATTTAAATAAGTATATAAACATCACTGACTACTCTGATTACTCTATGTTTGAGAAAGTTCCATCTTCCCTCCCTGTTTTGAGAAGTAAAGGCAGCTGACACGTTACATTAGTCTCCGTATTGACACTGCTCTTGTATTCCCCAGTGGAATTGTATGTGAGTGAGCAGCATCTGAAGTACATTTGTACTGCTCGAGCACAATGTGAAAATGCACATATACCTGAAATGATTGTGAATGTGCGTATATATCCAGTGAACATGATATAACTTGTTAATACTAATGACTAGATATCTTTTGCTACTATTTTTATATCTTTACATTTACCTTTGCTCAGTCATCATGGACATGGTGGACATTGACACTGTTGTTCAGACAGTAACATGTTATGGCAAATCTTAGCACTCAACATTCCCAAAGCCTGGGAGGTAGATGCCTGGGACACTTTTCTTGCTTGAAGACCGAGTATGAAGTGATTTTTTTTTTATTTCCAGTGTCACAAAAGTATAGCAGAAAGAACATATTTTGCATCCACAAATCTGTGTTCCAATAGAAGTGAGAAGGAACTCTGGTTCTCTGGATTGTCAGTGTGAGCAGGGACCACTGGACTCAACCCAGTTAGTTCCCAAATGGCAGCAAGAACAGGGTTCTTTCCTTCCTTAATACTTTAATGTTATAGATGCAGATGAAGAAGAAAATGAGCATCTCATGTGTGTACTCATGGCTTTTGGCTCCCTTGTTTTCCAGAATGCTGAGGAAGAGTATCAACCGTGGTTCTCTTCTCACCAGGAAAAAGCACCACGGCTACTCCTGGGTAACCATCAGAGAAATCTACAGAGGTATTGACTGAGTTAAGAGAGTTGTAACCCTTCGTTGTTAAAGTATTTATTGTTCTTTTAAAGTGTAAGTACCCATAAAAGTAAACACCATACTCAGTTTTTCATACAGTAACAATACTTACAATACTGAGTGAGTCTTGGCCCTACTCCAAATATATGATAAAATCTTTTAAAATTTATATTTATTTGAAAATTTCATACATGAATATTGTATTTACACCATTTCTACCCCTCCATCTGTCCCCTTCATCTCTTCCCATGTTCTCCTCACTCCCTGTTTAGGGTTGAGCAGTTGAAACAGAATAACCGACTAGTTGGTTCATTGCTGGGAAAGACTCGTTCTCTCTCTGGGCAGCCATTGACTCTCTTTAGCGCTTCATCTAAGCATGGGATCTTGTGAAATTTACTCCATCCACATTGGCAGTTTAACTGGTGTGCCCACTTTTTCATTCTTTATTTGCTAACTACATTGTTGTGATTTTATATGTGAAGCGTTTCTCTCATGCTGAACACAGGATCTCTAAGAAAAGTTCCTGGTTCTGTCTCTTACAAGCTTTCTTCCTGCTCTTTCAGGAAGTTGCTCTGGCAGAGGCCCACCCCTTTCTCAGCCAGGCCTTTGTTTGGCTGTGTGGAACTCTGGTTACTACCACAGAGAGACCTTGCTGCTGCCAATCTAGGCTGGGCTGATCCCCGCCTACCCCATTCCAGAGTGCCCTGAGGCTGAAGGCAGCTGCTGTCTCCCCTGCTCCTCATTCTGTGCTGCCCATGCCTCTGCATCAGACTGAGAACTGGCTGGAGCTGGGGTTAAGTTCTGTCTGGTTTTGCTTCAGTTTGGGGTTTGGGACACTGAAAAAGCACTCTAGCTGTGGTTAGAGACTGGGCTCAGCAGAGAGCAGGGCACTCTCATGTCCACCTGGGCACCAGGCAGGAATTAGAACCACACTGGGCATTTGAAGACAGGAGATAGCTTCAGGGTTAATTTACAAGCCCCAGCCACATCCAGGGGTCCTGGGACACTGTAAGGACTGCGGGCTCAAGGTCCTGCCGTTGGCTTCTCATACATCCTGGTTTCGATGCCGTCATCACGGTTTCATGTATCGACAGTTTGTTCAGTAAAGGGACTGCAGAGAGGGCTCGCTGCCTCCTGCCACCAGCCGCCTTGCTTATACTAATGTTTACAGCACCCAGGCTTTCCACAGTACCAGGGGCTCTGCCATTCCCTGCTGATGGTGAACGGACATGGGCCTCGGGACCCTGTGAGATTGGAGGCTGCGCATGACGGCACCCCAGCCAGCCTCTTCCTTTCTCCTAACCCCACTTGCTCACTGCCCTGGAACGAACAGGCTGTTGTGGTTGCATTTTCTAAGACAGGAAGCAGCATCACTCTTTGGCAGAGGCCCCTTGTTGCTACTATGTATCCAACCCTGTTCCCCGGTAAATGGTAGCTCAGCTCAGCGGTTAACAAAACAAGCTACAAGCCTAGACTGGGCAGGCCTCCCACTCTACTACTCTGTTTCAATCTATTTTATCCCATACAACTTGCAGTTTCTCTAGGCCCCGAGCTTCTCTCCCGGCCGCCTCTCCGGTTCTCTTTAACCGTTTCTCTCTCCCCGTTTCTTCTCTTCGTTTCTTCTCCCTGTTCTCTCCTCCCGTTGCTCCTCCTCCTCCTGTTTTATACCCTGTAGCTCCTCCCCTAGACTCTGCTCCTCCCACTTTCCTCCTGCCCAATCATTGGCTCAAGCCTTTATTTGAAAAGTCAAGGTGGGGAGATGGTTCACAAGGCAACTCCTCATCTGCAGCCCCTCTGAGGAGTGGAATTAACATCAAAGTACGAGCCCAGGGCTATCCACAACAGCCCCTTGCGAGGAAGGTGTGTTGGAGATCTAGACCCTTTAAAACAAAGCAAGTTGCAGTTAATTTTGTTGCCTTTTGCCACTCTAATTGACCAGGCAACTAAGTCAAAGTGGCAGGGAGGCCCCTTCTGGGCTGGTCAGAATGAAGAGAAGGGGCCAGACCAAAGTGCCAAGATCTGATGGGCTCCAGCCTTGCTCTCAGAAGTGGTCCAAGGGCCTTTGGACTTGGTACGAAGCTAGGGTGATCCTGTCTTCACCAGCACCCTCACCAGTGATACCAAGTCTCACCTCAGTTCCAGATTCCAGACAGTGTTCTTTCTCCACCGTCTTACGGCCCTGCTAGATGTAAAGTGAAGCTGATATGTGTGGAATCAATTGGCAACCCATGGACTGCAGTGCTCTTAACCAGCTCACCTCTCAGCCCAAGCCTGTCCCTTGAACAGCTTCACAAAGTCGCATTGCCTTGTGGGGCCCATTGTTCTTAAATAAAGTCGTTTCGATAGATTTAAAAAAAAAATAACTCAAATGGGGTCTTGCAGAGAGGAGCTGATGCAGAGGTCATGTGGGGTTGCTTTCACTGCCTTGGTCGGCATTGCTTTGCTCAGTCCTAGAGCATGGTGCCACCTACATTGGCGGGGCCCTCTGACATCACGCACTGTGTGGTGCAGAGGAATCACTGAATGTGGGAAGTCCTGAGTGAATGTGCATTTTGACAAGGTCATGACCCTGCTAGGAATTTTGAAAACTTGGACAAATGGAATATTTAGCAAGGCTGTCTCCTTATTTGGACCAGGCCCAAGAAATGGGAGTCTGAGTCTGGGTATTTATAAAAGATCGACCAGGGTGTGCAAGACACCAACTGTAGCTTCCTCCAGGATGTTCACAGCTTGAAAGCAGTCACCTTAGAGACTCCCCCCACCCTCAGTTCCCCACCCTCATCCCCCGACTCCCCTACCCTGCCCCAGAGAGAGACTAGCTAAGCCCTTCCTCTGAGCCATAGCTAATAAACATGCTGAAGTTCTTAGTTGGGGGAGGGGGCATTAGAACATTTCCTAATCTTACTGAATGCCGGTCTCTGTGTCAGTCGTCCCTTCGTTCCTCATAGCCCCTACTGAGGGTTGAGGAACCAAGCAATGCAAGTCACAGAAAGTCACTATTAAGAAACTGAACTACAGATTTGCCTTCAGACCAGTCTTATGAGGGCATTTTCCCAATTGAGAATCTTTCTTCCCAAATGACTCTAGCTTGTGTGAAGTTCACATAACACTAACCATCACAGGCTCCTTTCTGGACAGATCACGCCAGGCCAGCACAATCCCATGGGAGTTTATTTATTTATTTATTATTATTATTAGATGGGGGAAGAATCTAAGAAGAAAAAGCGGGCGAGAGGACCAGGTCTTTGCCTTTTATTCGGGTTGTGAAGTAGATGTCAGGTACTGAATGATACGCATCATGGAGGTAATGTGGGGCAGTTGCCATGGCAACAGATGCAAGAGGATGTCTAAGGATGATGTCATTGCTGGATTCAGAGGCTAGCTGTACACCACGTCTGATGCTAACATAGCTCCTTTTTTCTTATAAAGAGAGGACAAAGGGGGGGCGTGGAGAGGGAGAAGCTGATGGTTCAAGGGGAACAGGGGCATCAGAACTCTTAAATGGCTTCCTGCTGTCTAGGGGCATTATCAGTTTTGGGGTGTAGCTGACTTCAGGATCCACTTGATAGTCGTTTGTCCTCTGTAGACAGCAGCTGGTAATCCTGTAAAAGGAACTGATTAATTGTTTGATTGGTAATTTTGAATTTGTCTTTGAAGGAATGTGGAAACAAGATTAATGCGGCAGGGAGGAAACAGTAACACCAGGAAAATGAGGGGGAAGGGTGTTATGAAGGACAGAGTCCGTTTCCATAAAGTGTTTTTGAAAATCCAGGAATTGGAGGCCTCACGTTGTTCCCTGCGATTCTGGACATCTGATTATACTTGCTGGATTTTACTCTCCCAGGTTCGTTGACGGACAGGTAGCGTTCTTCTTGGAGGAACAGGCAGAGACCACCTTCTTTAGCTGTCAGGACATCTCGTCCCTGTTGATTCTGATGCACCCCTGCTGCCGAGCAATCGGTATGTTTCTGGATGCTGAGCATGGTTTCAGACAGTCCTTGGAAACACGTTGTCAAGCTGGGAAGAGAACGTATTGTATAGGATTAGTTCGCCCTGCTGTTCCAGCCCCAGCACCTATAACTACTCCTGCAGTGACCAGGAATGTCCCAACCTGAACTGCCCTCTCTTACCATGTTGGGCAGGTATTGTGTCAAAAACTGGGATGGGTAGAGGTTATTTTCCATGGATTACTCCTAGTTCAGTGAAAAGGAACAGCAATGTGCAAACTCCCGACCAGCTGGCAGGTAGGTGACGACATACCCAAGTGCCACAGAGATTGATGGGTTTTGGCCCACAGGGCACTGTGGCAGAGATGAGGTGTCAAGGGTTGTGGTTCTATTGCAGTCTGAGGAGCTCAGTGTTCCTGCAGAATGTATCCTGGGTGTCTTGAAACAGTTTGCCATGCCAAAAAGAGGGCTAGACAAGAAGTATGGGGTCATGGCAACGTGGGAGTCAGGGCAGCTGATAAAAGGTGAGGTAAGGTTACTTGGCAGTATCCCTGGAGGGGCTGTAAGTGGCAATTATGAGTTAGTCCAGGGGATACACTGAGCCGGGATGCTGGGAGCCAGCCCAGCAGAGGTGTTTCTTTCTTCTTGGGTCTTCATGGGGCAGAGGAGAGGGGAAGAGCATCAGTGGGGGTAAGACTTTGTCTTATGAACTTCCGGGGTAAGACTTTGTCTTATGAACTTCTGGGGTAAGACTTTGTCTTGGGGAAAATTTAGGGTTGCTGCATAATAAAAAGTTTACTTACTTAAGTCTAAGTTACTATGCTAATGTAGCTGACCTGCCTTCTGTGTTCCTCTGAAGCCAGAGACTGCAGTCTCAGGCATTTAACACCTCATCCTAAAACAGCAGGAGATTAAGGAAAGGATTAGTTGCTAGAGCCTTTTCCCTATTGTCCAGATGCCTCTTGCTTGTCAGTCTAGGGGGAAGTTAGGAGCAATAAACTTCTATTGAGCCAGGAGAAGAGAATAACACTTGCAGAAAGAAAAACTTCTATATAAGTGAATATGCATAATCTCACATAAATCCATACATACACCTTCATACATATTTTTACGTAGTCAGCTGGGCCCAGCTTGCATGCATTCTCACAATTTCATATTTACACACACACATGCATACATTCTCACAATTACATACTTACACACACATATACACACATTCTCACAATTACATACTTACACACACATCCATATTTACATAAGCATATGGAGCAAAAGACCAAGCACCGGTGCAGAAAGAACTCACTCATTCTGGATGAAAGATGGACTACAATATTTATTGCATCGAGAAAGAAAAAGCTTCCACCCTTTCAATGCTAAATGAATTAAATCCATGTTTGTAAGAAAAAGACTTTGTTTCTCTTAATAAGACTGAGCCTGTCTTGTCCTTGCCATGGGACCTGTCCTGTCCCATGGTAAGGAGAAGCCTGCCTGCTCCTCTGCTCTCTGCAAATCTTTTTTCCTCTTTCCCTCTGCCTGCTGCACATTGCTCTCTTAGGTATTTTATGTTACCTAAAGTTTCTAAGTTATTCCACTCTGCATTCTCCTTCTAATCTGTTCTCTTCTGACTAAAAACTTCTCCTCAGTTCAGTTCTTCTCTCAGCTCTGTTCCTCTCACTCAATTCTTCTGGTCTGACTTCCCTTTGTCCTCAGCCCTTAAACGTCTTTCAGAATACATGATCACATGCTACAAAGTTCATCATAAGTTCACACAAAATACCAAGTCATAAATTGAAATAGAAGTTTACAGCAGAGAATGTTCACATGCATATCCATTAGGAGTAATTACCTAGCTATCATTTGTCTTCTCTACAGGTTCATAGAAAGTTTAAACCATAACTAAGTTAAAAGTGAAGTTTTGTATAGATAAACCCAGTCAACATTTTATCTTCTGTCCTAACACCTATAATAAATCCTAGTTCCCTTTTTATGACCTTTGGTTAACTGTTTTACAACCTCTTGGAATGTGCTCTGAGTAGGAGAAAGTCTGGTTGCCATCTAAGAGCAATTAACTTGTGACACGTGGGAGACTGGCAGAGTTCTCATTGCAGTTTTGACTATCAGGAAAAGATCCTAGTAGCAGTGGCATTATAAAGAACTTAATAATCACAGATATAATTTTAGGAATTCTTATAGGATCATCATTAAGACAAGTCATCTATTTGTCTATATAGCATAACTATAAGACAGTACACCTTCGTGGATCTGCAGAGATCTGCTCCAAAGGGGTGTGCTACTACTTATTAATTATTATATGTTTAATAGTAACAGGAAAAGCATATTAATAGGAAGAATCTTTCCTAAAATTCATCCCACACAACCTTGCTGAATGTGGACTCACCTGTTGTGGACTTATATAATAATCTGAAGCAGGCATTTCAGGATGATCACCTGCTAATATATTAGCTTGTCCCATTATGGCTCCTGACACCAGGAGTCTTTAAAATGACCAGGTTGGAGCTTGGCCGTGGTGGCTCATGACTGTAATCCCAGCACTCTGGGAGGCAGAGACAGGCGGGTTTCTGAGTCTGTAGACCAGGCCAGCCTGGTCTACAGAGTGAGTTCCAGGACAGCCAGAGCTATACAGAGAAACCCTGTCTCAAAAAACCAAAAAAAAAAAAAAAAAAAAAAGAAAAGAAAAAAGAAAAAGAAAAAGACCAGGTTGGGTGACATTAAGGAGTTGGTACGCCGAGGTCAGTGTCTGAAGCAAAAGGTAAAATGACAAGTTAGTGCCATTTGTGAGGGGGGATGTCAAGGAGTTAAGGACCTTGGAGAAGGGCATGATTACTTCTCCTATTTTTCCAAGATCTAGAGAATATACGGGCAATTGAACCGTATATTCACTGGATGTGAATATTTTTACGGTAGAGCTTACCAACAACTAACTCCTGTTTCCCACCTGGGATTCCGTGGGACTTGTATATAGAAGAAGAGGGTCTTGCATTGGTGATAGAAGAACTGATTGGACCGTGATCCTAATATTTGTATCTGGCAAGACCAATATTGGCAGCCCTCATACTCGTCTGGTTATTTCCTACAATTGTCTTTCTTCTGGTCAAAGAGGATTCAGAGGGAGGGAGGGAGGGAGGGAGGGAGGGAGAGAGAGAGAGAGAGAGAGAGAGAGAGAGAGAGAGAGAGAGAGAATGAGAATACTATTTAGATGGAATGATGGATACAGGATCGGCCCCTGGCATCTGGCTATGGAGCAGTTTCCTGACCCTATTTGGAAAGACTGTTTGTTATCAGTGGAGGTTTCTTGAACTTCAAATCTCCAGATGTAAGGGCTACCCTGGATGGAAATGAACAGCAAGGGGAGGATGAGAGTGAAGTCCAAGTCTAATCCAGCGAGGTCGAGCACAGCTGCCAGAGTGGGGGCAAGGTGGGTAGTCTCAATATCCTCTGGAGCTTAAGAGAGCAGGGTCATTGAAAGGGCCTTGCCATTTAGGAGGGAGAGATAGATGAGGGCCAATTATCTGGAGGGGCCAGAAGGGGGTGTTCTAGTGAGCTTGGGTTTGGGCAAATGGGGGTGGGAGCAAAGGAAATAGAGGTTCCCAACTTCCCAATAAAATCCCTTCCCAATAAGGGTACAGGACATGTTGGCACTACCAAAAAGGAACTGGGTGAGAGGAACACCACTAAAAATGCAACTAAGTGGTAGGGACTGATGAGGAAGGTAAGGTTGTTTTTCTACCCCAACAATAGAGGAACAAGAGGGGAAGTGGGTCCCCAAAACTCCATCAGCACTGAGTGAGTGGCCCCAGTGTCCAAGAGGAAGGAGATGGGCCAACCGCATACCATGATGACTACCTTGGGCTCCCTGCTCGTGATGGGAATGGTTGGGTCAAGGGACCTCAGGCCTCCTCAGTTGTCCATAGCCATGCCTAGGAGATCAGCTCAAGAGTTACCTGGGAGTGACGTACCTCTGACCAGTGCAGCATGAGGGCAATCGACAGCCCAATGTCCCTCCTGATGGCACCTAGGGCATGGTCATTTTGGCTTGCCAGGGTTAGGGTAAGCCCTCACCCAGTGACCTTGTTGACCACATTTGTAGCAGGTACATGGTGGTCTCTGAACCTTAGAAGACCAGGAGTCCCAGGCAGTGGATGGGGCTGGTCCGATTGCCTTTGCCACCATATGATATTTTTGTCTGTGGGCCTTTTCATCTCTCTGATGGTACAATTTGAAGGCTAGCACCAAGATTTCTGCCTGTGGAATTAGGGGGTCCCTCTCCAAATGTATAAGTTTGGCTTTTATTTCGGGGTGGTTCTGGGAAAAGAAGTAGGTCATTAGGAATTGTTTTCATTGTATAAATTATTATAGAATAATAGGGCTTTTGTAAGGCTCTCTAAAAATTGAGACAGGTTTTCTTGTTTGTCCTGAATGACCTCTTGGAATTTTTCTTTGTTTGTTTTGTTTTTTCAAGACAGTGTTTCTCTGTGTAGCCCTGCCTGTCTTGGAACTCACTCTGTAGACCAGGCTACCCTTGAACTCAGAAATCTGCCTGCCTCTGCCTCCCAAGTGCTGGGATTAAAGGCTTGCGCCACCACTGCCTGGCTGGAATTTTTCAAAATTTACTGATTTTAAGACTGCCCTGCAGAGACTGGCCAGGAGGCAGGTTATGAATCTATCTTAGGCTAAAATACCACCTGGGAAATTATAATTCCATCAAGGATCCTGGTCAGGTACTGTCTGAGATCTGATTGGATATGCTGGATCTGTTTGATGAGTCTCATCTGCATGTACTTTTGTCTGTTCCCAAACTTGCCTGCATTCATCAGGAAGTAAATTCTTAGTGAGGATCATATGTATATCATAAAGAGTCAAGCTATAAGTTTGAGTAATATACTGAGATTCTTTAATGAAGGCAAAAGAGCTAGTTGTATAGGACCCCAGTCTGTTTTCTATTTGAGAAAGTTCACTTAATGAGAAAGGAACATGTACTCTGATTAGACCATCTACCCCAGTGACTTCCTGTAAAGGAAGGAGCAATGCTGGGTTAGGTTTCCTGGGGCTGGGGGAGAACTTGTAGGGGGTTTGGCTCTGAACGTAGAGAGAGCAGCGGGAGGGCTGAAAGGTGGTGTCAGTGCAGGAGATTGGAGTAGCCTGCAGCTGGCACAGAGGAGTGGGGGAGTCTAGAGAGGTTGACCAGGGAGGCTCTGGGGAAGGCTGGTGAGAAGAGGAAACTGAGGAGGTGGTTGGGGTTTTGGAAGACATAGCAACAAGTCTGTGGTGGGAAGGAGGCAGTTTGTTAGCTGGATCAAGGGTTGTAGTGTCATCTGTTAAAAGTTTCATAGCTAGGAGAAGTTTAGTTGGGGCACAAGAAGAACAGAGAGCGGTTGGAGAGAAGATATGTAAAAGCTTGGGCATAAGGGATCTCTTTCCATTTACCAGACTTCTGGCAGTATGTCTGAAGATCCCTTAAAATAATTGGATCTAATGTGCCATTAGTGGCCATTTAGAGCCGTTGTTTGATGGGCACTGAATCCAGACCTTATTGCAGAGGTGTACAAGCTTTGATACCCTCAAGTTGGGCAGTAGCTTTAGATATTTGAAATTTCCTAGGCGACATCCCAGACGGGAATCTGGAGGTACGGTCAAAGATGACGAGATGCCCAATTGGTGGTAATGTAAATGTATAGGCAGTGGAGACATACTGGGGCATCATGCAGATGCTAGAGGCCTGGTGAGTCCTGGATGCACAGACAAAAGCAGTCCACCTAGCAAACACGTGAAGAGGTGGTTTCCTGAACTGGTACAGTTGAACGACTAAGGCCCAGTCACGAAGGAACACTTCACTAAAGCAGACACAAGAGAAAAGATGTTCTACTAAACCAAAAACATAAAAAGACCCATGATAAAAGATTTTCTACTAATAACACATATGTATTGATTTGCCTTACATTGCGTGGTTGAGCTGCATTTGTCAGGACTCCCTGGACTCACGCTCATTGTAAACATGTGCTGAGACAAGACATGTGCTGTGGCCAGGCACTTGGAGGAAACATAGTATTTGGAGTGTACAAATAGGACTCAGTGGAGTGTTGGATGGACGCTGAACTAGGTTTACTGAACTAGGTAGCTGTGCAACCCTTGTGGGTCCTGCCTCTTTGCTGATCTCTATTTCCCCCGAGAGAGGCTTAGCTGAGAACTCCTTTTGTTCCTGCTGATCAGTCCTGCTGACACAAGCCAAGGCTGAGACCTGACTATCTCTGCAAGGTCATGTCACTGATGTTGCTACTGAAGTAGACTGCTGGTGTATGCATGAAGTGTTTGCAAGTGGACCAAACTGCCGCTGAATGAAAACCTGTGAACTAAACTGCCAATTTCCAGCCAAGACAGATGGGAGTTGTTAAAACAAAAAACTTTTCTAAACAAACCCACTTCTTCCTTATCCTTTCTTTTCTACTACCTCTGGTAAGTGGTGGGCTACAAGGAAGGTTTTAAAGCATTTAGGAACCGTCAGTAAAAATAAGGGTTAAAAAAATTACTGTTACAGAGTAGGCATGACACAAGGCCACTGCTATTATGAAAGTGTTAGACTCTCTTCCTTCCCTGGGCTTTAAAGGAGCCAAACGTTGAGGGAGACACTAATACGTTTCTGGAAATCCTCTGAAGTGCAAATAGAATTGGGAAGAAACACTTTCAAAGAAATGAACAAGAAGATGTTTTCAAAAGAGACAGAGCTCTGAAAGTTATCTTCAGAACAGGAAGCTGTTGTTAAATGTGGCAATGGCAGACTGAGGTGACAGGGCGGAGTCACAGATAGTGACTAGGCTTCTGGCTTTGAGAACTGATAGGGAAAGGTATTGATGTGCTTCCTTGAGATAGAAATTGTGGGACTAAGGAGTGTGGCTTAGGTTTCTGAGCCTAATCAGCCGATAGAACATATAGAAGAAGAGGCCATAGGTAAGGGGGATACACAATAGGAAGCTCTGAGAAGACTGAGGTGGAGAGGGAAGCTGGAGAGTTGTCACCATTTGGGTGTCATTTAAAGCTTGATAATAGGTGACATTCCTCCAGAGAAAGGCTTCAGCAGCAGAGGGAAGTTATAGAACTAGATTAGGGGGTATTAAGGGTTAGACAAAGCAGGAGACTGTCAGGAAGTCAACAAAGATTCTAGAACCTCATCAAAAGCTTTCTTTTTACAGCCCCCCTGCATCTTCTCAGACAGAAGAGCCTCTGTGCCTCCCTTGGTGCCATGACTGCTCTGTCCCTGGTATAAACCCTCTCTCATCCGCCATTAGGGAGTTCACTTTGCAATGTAATGGAATAATCAATGCATTGACTCTGTTAACATACCTTCAGGCCACTAAGAGACCTGTTATAGGAATTCATATTTTGGAACAGTTTCTACCCAGAGGCTCATTGGCTTTCTTTTTTATGAACTGACAGAAGATGTCCTTTCCAATACTAGGAGTGATTAGATTGTAACTAGTTCTATAGAGTAATAATGAGCTGGTGATCCTGCCTGGGTCCATGTGGGTGGTACAGCCAGAAAAAGTCAGAAAACAGAAGCTAAAGAACCTTGTATCTCCTGATAGGATCTGAATGACTCTAGAAAGCCATCATCCTTCAAAATATTCCTCCTTACCTAGCACATTATCTGACCTTATGTTTTATACATTTATTTCTTGAGAATATGTTTCACTTTTGGAATTTTTAAATACAAATATTTTTCTTATGTGATCATGACTAAGGATCTCCTATCAAGGACTCTTGTTAGGTAAATGCTAGAACTCTATAAGCAATAAACACACTGACACAGTTCTCAGAAACCACAGCAAGAAAAACTAATGACCGTAGATAGAAATGAAGCATGACCTGAACCCTGTAAGCTCCCAGAGAGGAAAAAGCATTCAGAATATTTTTGTAGGAATGTAATCTGTGCATAGAATGGTGAAGTCTGTGGGATGCGGTGTTGCATTCCTCGATGTATGGGTTTCCTGAGAGGATCGTGAGAGGATTGTGCAAGGCTGAGTGCACTGGCCATGGTGAAGTACTCCGTGTATGCAATGTGCCCAGACTCCCAGGGCAGACGTGTGGGTGATGGAAAGACTACCTCTCCCCTCTGAGGCACTGAATTCCAAACTGGAAGTGAGTGAGTTGCGTTTACTCTCTCCCACAGAGACCAGTGTACTCAAATGTCCACCCTGTAGCCCACGCTCACCATGCAGTGCGCCCTTCTGGAACTGCGACCTCTGATCAGATATGACAACATGCTGAATTTAAGCACATTAATCAGTAGAAGAAAAGAAACTAACCAGCATTCCCTCAGTAATGATGAGTAAACAGGGAAGAGCCCAGCCCCACCACAGGGCTCAGGGAATGTTCCATACAGAAGACCCACTCCCTGGTGCCATTCAAGTGGGGGGGGGCAGCTCTTTCTGATCAAGACCCAGCTAGTGGATTGTACTGGTGCAGTATTGTCCACTGACATGCAGGACCGGCTCTTCCAGACGTCGGATTACTTGAAAATGCAGTGAAAAGCATTGGTGAACTCCATCCAAGGCTAAATACTGGCATGAGACCAGGCAGTCCAAAAGTTGTCCTGGCACCCTGCTCTCCCTCTAGACTCCTCCACCTGCGTCTCTGCCACTTCCGGTGGTCGGCAGGCACTCTGGCAGCAGGCACTGACCGGATGGTGAAGGTGAACAAGCTTAGCCAGGGATGGGGCTTGTGTGGGACTGCCTGCTAATCGGTGTGCAAACTACCATGATGCAGTGAAGGTAAAAAGCCTTGTGCAGGGTGCGGGGGTTGGAGGTGGGGAGGCAAGGTGGGAGCCTGTGTTCTCGCCAGTCCACAGAGGGCACAGCAGTAGCCCATCTCTCCTGCCACGCCAGGGAGGGGGAGCACGAGGGGCAAAGCCAGAGGAAACTCTGGTGGAGGTCTTTAGCAGTCTTGACATACAATCAAAAAGAAGCCTCTCTTGGCCTGAGAGAGCCAAGCTGCGGTCCTGTCTTTTCCTGCCAGCAGTCTCTTTGTACTCCCACATGTTAGACAGGGTCCCCACCCTGCATCTGGATTGGGGTCTGAATGCAGAGAGATATTGTTCCTGAGAAACCTGGTGCATCCAGAACGCGGGCCACCCTCCTGCCTGTCACGCTAATGCATATTCATGTGGAACCTGGCACTAAGCTAGTCATAGCTGTCCTGCTTCTGGGTCGGGATTTTATACATAGCGGAGCAATTCCCTTGTGATCTATTGAAATTCAGCCCTCGATACAAGGGTTTGTTTCTGTGGGCTCTTCTAGACGCTCATGGTTGATGGCAGGTAGCATACAGCCCTTTCTGATCCCGACCTAGTCGTGTAGTATCACCACACTGTATCACCAGCTAAGCAACCGGCAATGGGGTCTCGCTTTCTGGTCTTTACTGGCTACCAATACTGCTTCTGCTGCGCCTCCTTCGGAGGAACCATGTGGACTGTTTCCTGTGGCCGCCACCTCTGCTCTCCTCTGGTCTTGGACAAGCATGTTTGAGTTCAGCGGTGGTAGGGGAGTTGTGGGTGGAGCTGAGTGTGGTTCATCACTTGCCACACCAACTCCGGTGCAGTCTATGTGACATGGCGAAAGTCGCGCTTTCAGACCTGGGGCGTGTGTTCCTCGGAACTCAGCCTCCCGGAGGCCCCGGGCATCCTGCTTCTGCAAGGGGTTCCAGTGCATTGATCAAATTCTGTGGATTTGGGTTCTGTGCCTTGTCTTTCTTGATTTTTATGATAATAGTTAACATAATGCAACCTGGCCAGATCTTTATAGATCAAGGGCCCAAGAGATGTTCCAGGAAACATTCCTGACAGCGTGATCACTCCAGGGCCTACAAAGACTGATGCCAATGGACCTGATGACCAGCGCCAGGTAATACCAGACTTGGGTCAAAGAGGATTCATGAATTATTCAACACAAGAGCCCCAATTTTTCCAAGCTTTATTTAGAGTTAAGTAGAAGGAAAATGAGATATGTGGAGATGTAATAAGTTAGTTATAACAGGAAGAGTTGTTTGTGAGAAATCCAGATATAGTGGACAGTGAAAGGATAAAAGTTCAACAGCTGATAGGAAAAGACCAGGATGGAGTGTCAGAAGTTAGGGAGAATAGTCTGGGAATTCCAGCAACTATAATATATGGTAGGAAGCAGTACTTACTCAGAGGGAGTTGGTGGACTCCTCCAGTAAATAGGGAAACTCCACAAAGGCTCAGGACAACACTTCCAAATTGGCCTGACTGGCCATAAAATATTAATAAAATTTACAGGCCACAGCAAATTTGCTCAGACTACAGCTTGGCAGAATTCTAAGTAAAGGTGATTTCAAGTCTGGGTACCAAAAGGTTCACAAAAAAATACTTCCTGCTCTGTGCTTTTTAGTTTCGAGTTAAGTTATAAATATGTAAACCCCCCCATCTGATCATCACCTGATGTAATCTGCCATGAAGTCAAAAAGTAGTTCCTGAATCATGTTTATATATCTGAGATGTTTACAGAAGTAAAATTGCAGCAGACGCAAACTGCTTTTTGGTGTGTTGTGTCTGTCTGTCACTCGCTGACCTCTTACCTACCTGAGTACTGGGACCCTGCTTATCTCACAGGAGGAGACCTGACTGGGTCTGTCCGTGGCAATCCCTCCCATCCTCCCAAAGCCCAAGGGCATGCTTTCAGAGGCGCAGGTGAGGGAGAAGGTGAGGAAAAGAACCCAAGTCTCTCTGGTGTCCAGCCCTCACTCCTCCAGCACTCACACCTTGAGGTTTCTCTCTGTCCTGGAGGGATGGATATCTAGTTCCTTCGAGCTGGGGATAACACAGCATCTTGTGGGCAGAGGGGCTCGTCTGCTCACGGAGGACCTGGTCCTCGTGGTTCTTGTGCCCCAACCCATCTCCGTGTTTCATCCTGGGGCACTGGAAAATTGTGGGAACCTTTGCTTCCTGGGCTTGGTGTCCATCCAGATGGGATGTGCAGATCTCTGGCAGCAGGCACTTTCTCCACTCTCTGTCTTCCCTCAAAGCCGATGACACTATGGTACATGTTGGGTAGGGGAAAGGCAGGGAGAGGCACTCAGTCTCCCCCTCCCACCCCTGCCTCCTTCTGTCTTGGATGTTGCTAGGTTGACCAGATTTCTGTCCATCTGGATCATAGTTTCCTCTACCACAGGTCTACCAGATATCAAATCTGGACTTTTTTTTTTTTTTAATTTAAATGAGGTTGAAGTGAGCCAATTTTCCTTAACTTTTCTTTAACTAAGAGGATTGTTGACTGGTTGCCTGGTTGCTGTCTATGTCACTCTTGGTCTCTAGCATTAGGGCAATGGTGAGGTTGGTATTCTGTTCTCCATGTCACCTTGATTCCTGGTCGACAAGTTGTCCTTTTTATTAAAACCAAAATTTGTTTTTAGATAATAGTACTCATGATACAATAGTGAATAATGAGGTGGACCAATTTTTTAGAAAAGTGGGCCGATTTTTAATATTTAATGATTACTTATTAACAATTAGAAAAGGCAGTCAACCATTAGCCTTTATTTTGTTTCTTCTTCTTTTTTTTTTTTTTTTTTTTTTTTTTTTTGGTTTCTCGAGACAGGGTTTCTCTGTGTAGCCCTGGCTGTCCTGGAACTCACTCTGTAGACCAGGCTGGCCTTGAACTCAGAAATCCACCTGCCTCTGCCTCCCAAGTGCTGGGATTACAGGCATGTGCCACCACACCCGGCTTGTTTCTTCTTTTTTTAAGTAATAAAAACCATAATGATTTTGAGTAGTTGGCCACTTTTCTTTTTTTTCTTTTTTTTTTTTCCTAAGGAGAGAGGGTCTACTGGCTGTTTTCTTGGTTTTCTTTAGTGCCTGATTAAAATTATGAGGGTGTTGACCAGGTATCCCTCTCTTACTCAACAGAATAAATTGTATTAATGAGTGTTAGAGTAAGATAGGCCAGCTTTAATTTTTAAAATAATTACTTTCTTATTACAATAAAAAGTGGTCAAAAATGGATCTTTTCTCTGTCTATCTGTCAGTCTCTCTCTCTCTCTCTCTCTCTCTCTCTCTCTCTCTCTTTGATGATTGTGTGCTTTTTAAAAAATTTTTAATATCTGAAGAAAAGTAAAATATTTGGCTAAGTTTGTTTTGCTTCATTTCACTTTTTCCTTTGACTTTGCCTTCATAAACATGAGGAGGTTGACCGCTCCCTCCAGCTTTCCTTGTTTTCCAGGGGCCATTAGGAGTCCTTGTTAGCCTTCCTATGCTCTCTTTTTCCTCCCTACTTTATCTATTGGTCCATTTGTTTGTCTCTGTCAGTCTCTCCATCTGTCCGTCCATCTGTCTGTGTATCTATCTATCTATCTATCTATCTATCTATCTATCTATCTATCTATCATCTATGTTTTAGCATTTTTATTATATAGCCTTGGATATCTTGGTTAATTTTAATCCCCCTGTGAGGTTGTGCTATAGATCACCCACAAACACACACAATTTTCAATTTTAATTATTATAATAAAAGGAGATTGACAAGTATTTTTGTTGGTGGTAGTGGTGATGATGATGGTGGTGGATGTTGCTGCAGTGACAGCTCTTTCTTTTTCTTCCTATGAAAAGAAGAAAGAAAATATTTGGCTATTTCTATGGTTCTTCCATCTTTCCTGTCTTGTTTGTTTATATATAATCCTACAGTGATGGTAGTCCTGTGTTCCCATGCATACACACACACACACACACACACACACATTCACCACACAACACCCAGGGATGGGGGGCAGTCATGGAGAAGGAAGAAGTCATTAAGAAGCATTGGCTTAGATATGTGAAGAAGTTGATAGAGAACCAGAGGCTTTGAATGTCAAATAATAACTGTTCTAACAAAGAAATATTGAGGTTTTTCTCCATCTATTTCGTTTCACTCCAGAGATCATGCTGACCCAGAAAGTGGAGATCTGATTGCTGAGATTAAAGGCTTGAGCCACCATGATTGTCTGGGATAAAGTGAGGGGTTAGAGGCTGTGGTCTAGCGAAGTGAACGTTGAGGCTGGGTGAGTGTGGACTCGGAGATGACCGGCTCTGTGCCTGTGCTACACTCAGTTCCCTCCTTCCAGCCAGGGGTGAGGCTTAGGTTTGCAGATTGTGAATGTGAGCTTGCTTTGTTGGGTCCAACTTAACAGATGGTTTTGGGTTTTGGTTTTTCCTGCATGCTGGCTTGCTTGGTGTGGTTTCCCTTTCTATCTGTGCTGGATTCCCAATCTGCCCTGGGGAATCAGAAGCAAGGTCAGAGTCAAAGTCTTTTTGATAAAGAACCAGGAATACATACCAGCACATCTGGGCTGACTACCCTTCTTCCCAAGGGATGGATCAATACACTCAATAAAATTAAGTAAATAAAAGAGTGAACATTCCAGTTATATATTTGTTCAAGCTAGTTAAATTCTCCCTCAACACCTATACCTGCCACACACACACCTAACTACATCTCCCTGTATGTGTGAGGGGGGTTGCATGTCTGTTGGTCTGCAAACTATTTGAGAAAGCTTGGTGGCCACAGAGGCTATGAGAAGGGTGTCAGTTGCCCTGGGACTGGAAGAGCAGCCAGTGCTCTTAAATTCTGAGCCATGTCGTTCCAATGGCAAGTTTTCTGCCTGAAATCAGTCATAATTTTAGTGTGAATGTTTTACAACTCATTGTCCTTTGATATATGTAAGACTACCTAGTATTGATGAAGGCTCACTTTTCTTAACCCCAATAGTCAAACTAGGACAGAATTGCACACTACCTAGCTATTGGGGAGTGGCTGGATATGCAGAAAAGGAACTTGTCTAGTCAGTAAAGTATTGCTGTTGGGTTTTTTTTGGGGGGGGGACTATTTTAATAATAGAAATTGTATTTTGTCTATTTTATTACAAGTTCTTGTTTTGATTCTCATTTTATTTCAAGGGTACTGTCTAGATCAGCAGAGCCTCCTTACAAGTCACCACCAATTGGATTTACATCCCTATCATCTAGAGGATAGCAAGCACAGAGAACAGCAAAGACAAAAAAGAAAGGGCAAAGAACTCAGAGGGCGACACACTGATCACTTTGGGTCATTTTTTCCTGTTTTACCTTGACTCTTACTTCTAACAAAGAGAACATCAAGAAGAAGAAAATGAAAGAAACAAACCACTTTGGAGCCCTGGTGTTACTGTCGAGTCTAATTTTTAAAAGACAGAGGTGTTGTGATAATGAGCTTGCTCAGTGGAAGTCTGTAGTATTATGTGGTCAGTACCATTGTGCTTTATCTTACAGAAAGTTAATTATGGCCTGTGGCCAACCACACAGTTAACTGAAGAATTGAACTGTTACCTACAGTTCTCATTCTCTCTCTCTCTCTCTTTCTCTCATGAATAAAATTTGAAATTAAACTACATGTACAATGAAAGAAAGTCAAGTGTGGTGCTGTGTGTCTTTAATCACATGACACAGTAGGTAGAGGCAGGTAGAACTCTGTGAGCTGGAGGCAGGCCTGATCTAGATACTGATCTCAAGGGCTATGGGCCCTCAACTAACGAAATGAAGAGAAAAATAAATAAATAGATATAATTAACCTTGAATTAAGGAAACAAGTGAATAAACAAAGTAAGGCAGTACTGGGTGGCCTGGCTCAGAGAGAGGGAGTGAGAGGGCAGAGGGAAAGAGAGGGAGAGAGGTGATAATGATAATCAGAGTGGTTAGATAATCAGAGTGCCTGCTCTGCCTTCACAGGCTCATGTTGCCATCATCCCCAAGCCAACCTTCTTCCTTTGGTCTTCCCAAGGGTCAGCCAGGCATCAGATGCAGTCAGAGAGAAAATTGGGAACCTCATGGAGATTCTCAACTGAGGCCTTCCTTCCTTCTTTCCTTCCTTCCTTCCTTCCTTTCTTATTTACTTTTTTATTTATTTATTTTGGCCAACTTGACACAACCTAGAGCAATCTGATATGAGGAAACCTCAATTGATTTTTTTTTGTTTGGTTTTGTTTTTTTGTTTTGTTTTTTCGAGACAGGGTTTCTCTGTGTAGTCCTCCTGGCTGTCCTGGAACTCACTCTGTAGACCAGGTTGGCCTCGAACTCAGAAATTCGCCTGCCTCTGTCTTCCAAGTGCTGGGATTAAAGGCGTGTGCCACCACTACCCTGCACTTTTCTTTCTTAATGTAGGGAATTAGAGCTGAAAATTTCAGCAGTTAACATATACTGGCTGCTGTCCTAGCACATAGAGCAATGTAAGTTCTGGTGGTTGTTGGCAGTTGAGATAGAACAAGAAAAAGCTTGGGTGCTGATTTTAAGGTCTTTTGTTTCCCTCTTTTTCAACCTCTCTCTCTTCACAGGGTTATTGAAAACTTTTGAACTGTGATCTACAAAGTATCTGCATGTGAGGCAGTGCACTCCCTTCATCCCGTCATTCTTAAGGCAGAGGCGGGAAGATCTCTGAGTTCAGTCTGCTTGGCAGATAGAACCCTTTCCTAAGAAATACTGTTTTAAATAAGTAAACGCTAAGTAAGCAAGAAATAATGTGCACACACACACACACACAAACACACACACACACACATCTCAAACAAATAATGAGAACTGAATGGCATGGAGCTGCCTCTGTGGTACTGAAACCCACATAGAGTTTGGATGTTACCTACTCACCATACCTCCATCATATGCCTGCAGTATTGTGCATACACACATACCGGTGCCTGCTTTCATGTGTCTAGTGCACATGGACACACACACACACATACACACACACACACACACACACAGAGACAGACAGAGACAGAGACAGAGACAGAGACAGAGAGACAGAAGAATTAAATATACTACAAACTACCAAGAAATCAAAACCAAAACACTTCCTGGGGCCAACATTCAGCTGCCATTCTGGTTTATGTTACTTGGTTGGTTACATCAACTGAGACAACATTTAAGTCACAGGGTTAATTCCATCTTGGTGGAGTTAGCAGTGAAGATGATTGCCTTTTACATGGTGCTTTCCATATATGTCAGGTCATTGTTCAATAACTTCACAGAACGAGAAATAAAAAAACAAACACCAACAAAACCTTCCTGGGATGAAGTAATAGAAAGAAAGAAAGAATAAAAGAAGAGAGAGAGAGGCACAGAGGTACATGGTTTTGAGCTCAGCGCTGGGGAGTAAGCAGAGCGGGAGGCAGGACTTGAGATTCCAGCCTGGTCTGTCTAGTGTGTTTCGTTACTATATAGACAGACTTTCTCCCTAATAAATAAAAGAACAGAAAATAATATCCATCCATATGTAATATATGCATGTATGGTGGCTTAGAGTGAAAAGCTACTGGCTGTTAAGGCCTAGGGAAAATATTAAAAAGACAAGATGGGATGTTAAGGTCTAAGGAATATATTAAGGCTTAGTTGGAATATTAGGGCCTAGGTACAATGTTAAGGTCTAGTTAAGATTAGTTAGGGCCCAGGTAACTCTTACCTGCCAAGCCAGCCATTGTGTGCTGTTGCTAATATTACAAAAAAACTTTTCCATATGATGTTTCTGCTTGAACTAGGAAACATTCACATGCCCAAGTTGATTCCATATTCTGTTGGTTCTGTGCCCCTGGACACCAATCACAATAGAAGTCAGGGAAACTGCTTTGTTGTATAGCTTGAACCTGAACTGACTACCCAGAAGCATTTCCTGAACCCATGTATAACCTTTTAGGGTATTTACTTGCTTTTATAAGTTACTCTGGGGATGTACCACAGCATAAGAGAGATTCCTGCACTGATAAAAACAAACAAAACAACAACAACAGCAGAGAACAAAAAACAAAAAACAAACAAACAAAAAAAAACAACCCCAACAAACCTACTTGGAATAAAGCTTCCATTTACAGTAGGGTTCCAGGAAAGTGTAAGTTCCCAAGACCTCCCTGGGGAGTGACATCCTACAGATGGCAGAAAGAGACATGTGCATGGGTAAATGACTTCCTTGTTGGCAAGTTATGACATGAATGTTAGACAAGGCAAGCCCCTTCCACAATTGAATGCCCCAACTAGTGGAAGCAGGATATGTGAAGATCAGAGACATGCTCCTATGGAATTCTCCGAGCCCCACATCCAGATTGATGGAATAACTTGGCAAAGGTATTTGTGGGTTTTAGGCATAAAACCCCAGTAGATGCTTAACTCAAAGTCACAGTTCAGTTCCAAAACCTGAATTGTGGCCCTGATTGATAATTCCTGTGTCAGGCCTAGGCCCCAATGCTGGCCAACATACCTGTTGATCTGATTTTATTAGTGTGTGTGCATCTGCCTGCTTGCCTTCCTTCCTGCCCAGGTGTTGACCAGGAGCCCACCTCCTTTCCTTTCCCATCCCACATCGATACTCTAGAGGGGAGTTTGCACCATCCTTCCCTGCCACCACAAGAACTCACAGCTCTGCACACTGGCAAAATGACAGTTCTGCCCGATGTGATCCCTCTTCAAACTTGGAGTAGGGAGGCATGGGCCACAGTAGAAAAAAAAAAAGATCAAATGCTCTCCCGCACTGAAGACAGGAGCAGAGTGTGGATGCTCTTGGCTGAAGCTCTGGGCAGAAGGATGTCAGGAGCCACCAAGGAGAAGCCAAAAACTAGTACGTGACCTTCCTGAGATGGGACCACCTTTGATTAAAATCTACCATGAATTTGCTCCAGTAGGGAAGGCCCAGGAGAAATTCATTTCAGGAAATATTCCTGCTATTAATATTCTTTTCCTGTTATTATTAAATATTTATAACACTCACTAGGTACTGACCCATTGTTTTGAGCAGATTTCTGCAGACCTGCTAAAATGTGTGATCTTGTAGTGATGCTATATAGACAAATAAGTAATAATTCTTTAGAATTCCTGATATGATACAAATAATTATAGGAAGAAAGTTTTTAGAGATGGTCTTAGTTGCTAGAAAAATGTAATATATTTAGAATCAACAATAGAATATTCCCACTCCTCAGAATAGCAAGCAATGGCTGCATAATAAGAAATACAATGAGCTTTTATAATCACAATAAAAAGAGAAATAGACTTGGAACAATTTTGTGTTCAAGGAGAACAATTTAGGTCCGAGGATAAAGTCACAGCTGTGCACTAAGATAAGGCAAAGCCATGTAAAAATGGTTGCTTTTAACTTACAATGAGTATATTATAATGAAACACTGCTTGGAACTGAATATCAACATCCTTCTATAACTCTCATTTTATTTAACATTATATCTCTGAGATAATTTTCTAAAGAAATTTTTGTCTAACAAGGTATAAATAAAAGACCAGAAAAAAGAAATAAAGTTGTTGGTTGAATGTTTTGGCTGGGGGAGCTTTGCCCCATCTATCCTTCCATCCATCCATCCATCCATCCATCCATCCATCCATCCAAATGTATATGTCTATTTGTATATATATGTTTGTGTAGATATATGTGATGGGATATAAAAGAGAGAAAGGGATATTAGGGAGTGTGGCATGGCAGCGTGGGGGAAGGGGGTACCTAGGCGAGCCCGTGCCCAGGCACCTCTTCTCCCTGAAGGACCACGCACACACCGACATGGTATAGAATAGGGTTTATTCAGGGAAGAGGATGGGAGTCAATGGTATAGTAGAGACAGAGAGAGAGAGAGAGAGAGAGAGAGAGAGAGAGAGAGAGAGAGAAGAGGAGAGGAGAGGAGAGGAGAGGAGAGGAGAGGAGAGGAGAGGAGAGGAGAGGAGAGGAGAGGAGAGGAGAGAAGAGAAGAGAAGAGAAGAGAAGAGAAGAGAAGAGAAGAGAAGAGAAGAGAAGAGAAGAGAAGAGAGGAGTGGAGGCCGGCCATGACCACGGGGGTGGGGGGGGAGGAGCCCAAGAGGGGCAGGGAGGTGAGAGTGCAGAGAGGTAAGAGGATGAGAGAGTGATAAGAGAGAGCAAGAGGGAGAGAGGAGGGGCAGGCAGCCCCTTTTATAGTGGGGCAGGTATATGGGGCGGGGCATACCAGGCTATTGCCAGGTAACTGTGGGGTGGAGCTTGGACAGAATGCCAACATTCCCCAGTATTTGTTTAATTAAAAAAGAAAAAAATTAAAAAGAGGTGACAGCGAAGCAGGAATAGGGTCGTTGTTGTGACATCTGGCTGCTTCATGCTGACATTGGGGGCGATGTGTCTCTGGGGAACCTAGAGAAAGGGGTATGGGGGATGTTTGTCCAGGCTCAGGAGAATAGGCTGCTTTCTTGTTGTCCAGGGTCTGTGGAGCCATCTGGTCAGAACAGGTCCAGTAGAAGCTGTCTGTGTCTAGAGAAGCTGAGAAGATTGGAGCATCTGAAGGTTGCTTCTCTGGAGCATGCATGAATTCTTGTGGAGTTGACTGTGATAGATGGTAAGCCCCGGCCAGAGTGTGGGTGTATGCATGTTCAAATGTATATGTATCTGTGCATATTTTCCTATACAAACCACTTAGTCCTTTTCTTTTTCTTCCTCTCTGGCTCACAAAGAATCAACCAGATTAGCCAGAAGGCTTCTAGCTGACTCACCAAAGAAAAGAGCACTAGCAAGAAATCCTTTCACTTATCACCTGCTGTTCTATAATGAGGTGGTAAATGCCAGACCCTGCAGTTTCTGGCCTGGAAGGGACTCAGGCAGGTCCACTACAGTAGCCAAGTGCCTTAGACTTAGGTAAACATTTTCTTATTACACAGCAACCTTGAATATCTCATAAGACCAAATCTTACCCCTTCTGGCACACTTCCCCCTTCACTGCTTCAAGAAGAACCAAACAAGAAAGAAGAACCAGCGGGGTGTGGCCCCCACCTCCGCAGAAGCCATTTGGGGACACTTGGGGGTACCATTCATGAGAAGCCCCTTGAGATCATAGCCTGATCTTTTTCTCACTGAGGGAAGGATGGACCCAACCCAATGACCCGGGGCCACGGCAACCAAAAGCTAGCTGCAAGAGTGAACTGTGCAAGGGAACTCACAGAGCAAGGGAAGCACAGTGATGTCTGTGATTCTGGTAAGGCCTCTCCTTCCAAGGTATTCTGAGCATCCTTGGACAGGAGGGGACAGAGACAGCACCCCCTCCCCCTGAGAATCTGGCCTGTCCAAGCTCTTGCTGGGTGGCAGAAAGTATAGCATTGGAGCTAAGGGTCTTTTAAGAGAAACGCCAGCTACAACTGTTGGGCATCACTCTCCCTGCAGGCCTATGGGAGAATGCACCAAGGGGTCTCCCCCAGCATGGGTCTCTCCTTTCAGACAATGGGTTCTTGCAGAGTCTCTTTTACTCCCACTTTTTCACCCCCTGAGGCTTCTCACACAAACAAACAACAACCCCAAAATGAAGACATGAGAATGAAGAACAAGCAGCACAGAGGAACACGGGCTCGACAGGGAGCACGATGTGCGACCACCAACTCACAAGTGCACACACCATGGCCAAAGCCTGGAACACTCCAGGAGCACCTGGAGGATGCGGCATGTTCCATGGAGCATAAGGCACTGGATGGGGAAGGCGTGCTCTGCACCAGATCAACCACCCCTCCAGCCTTGGGGTAGAGGATCAAATGGAACACATGAAAGGAGTGACCTGAGGACAACAGTCCACTCCATGCTTCCACAGGGACCCCAAGAACCAGAACAAGAAGTGCGAGAACTCACGGTGTTTGTGCAGGATAGCACACCACAGCTGGACAAAACTAGAATTATCTTTTTTCGTATGTATGTATATGTATGTATGTATGTATTATTTTTCAATGTATATGCATGCTCAGTCTTCATATATGCATGCATGGAGAAGAGGGCACCAGAACCTAATAGGACCCACCATGTGGCTCCTGGGAATTGAACACAAGAGCCACTGAAAGACCAGCAGACCAGGCTCTTGCTGTCTGAGCCACATCTCCAACCTCCAAAAGCTAGAATCTTCACTGACCAATTAGAGTTAAAATCAGCCCAAATGAAACATACTAAGTGACCACTTGAGGTTATTGATGAAGAAGCATATTCCAATAACAGAGGGTAGATATCTGGCTGGCTCTTCCTGTGTTGTGTAAGCCTTGCTATAAATAATAAAAGTTGTGTGTCTTTTATCCAAAATCCAAATAATCAATTCAGAGTAAGAATCCTGGGTTGGAAATAAAATTTTCTACCACAAACTGTGTTGTATTTGTTCCACATAATGAGGAGGCTCTTCATGCATAAGTCTGAAACAGTACAATGATTAACTTTGAGGGGGTGGGGTAGAGCATACCTGAAACAGAATTTGTCTCTGTATGTAGAACTCACTGTCCTGAGACTCAGTCTGTCTTGCTCTGCCCACCCCTGCCAGTCCAGGACTGATATTAAAGGTGTGCACTTCTATGAACAACTTCCTTTACTTTCTTTAATCCCTGGAAGGTTTTGTGTCCACATGTTTGTTTCTAATTCCTTGTTTTGTCACTTGATTGCACAATTTCAAAGTTGCCACATGGGTGGCAGCCATCTTGGCTCCTAACCTCACCAAGATGGAAGCAGCCACGTGACCTACTTTTCCAGGCTGTTTTTCTCCATTTGCTATCTTCTAGAAGACCAGAACGTAAGTAAACCCAGTTTGAATGTGCAGAGTTGTAAGGAGTCAC
>CAXIEO010000012.1:7500-30000 GCA_964023405.1 Apodemus agrarius | reverse complement strand
CTTAGATGGCAACCAGACTTTCTTCTACTCAGATCACATTCCAAGAGGTTGTAAAACAATTAACCAAAGGTCATATAAAGGGAACTAATGATTTATTATAGGTGTTAGGACAGAAAATAAAATATTGACTGTGTTTATCTATACAAAACTTCACTTATGACTTAGTTGTGGCTTTAAACTTTCCACAACCCTGTAAAGAAGACAAATGATAGCTAGATAATTACTCCTAATGGATATACATGTAAACATTCTCTGTTGTAAATTTCTATTTCAATTTATGACTTGGTATTTTGTGTGAACTTATGATAAACTTTGTAACATGTGATCATGTATTCTGAAAGACGTTTAAGGGCTGAGGACAAAGGGAAGTCAGACCAGAAGAATTGAGTGAGAGGAACAGAGCTGAGAGAAGGACTGAGGAGAAATTTTTAGTCAGAAGAGAACAAGATTAGAAGGAGAATGCAGAGTGGAATAATTTAGAAACTATAGGTAACATACCAATGTGCAGCAGGCAGAGGGAAAGAGGTTAAAAAAAAAAAAGATGCTGCAGAAAGCAGAAGGAGCAGGCAGGCTTCTCCTTACCATGGGACAGGACAGGTTCCATGTTAAGGACAAAGCAGGCTTAGTCATATTAAGAGAAACAAAGTCTTTTTCTTACAAACATGGACTTAATTCATTTAGCATTGAAAGGGTGTAAGCTTTTTCTTTCTCAATGCAATAAATATTGTAGTCCATCTTTCATCCAAAATGAGTGAGTTCTTTCTACACCGATGCTTGGTCTTTTGCTCCATATGCGTATGTAAGTATGGATGTGTGTATAAGTATGTAATTGTGAGAATGTATGCATGTGTGTGTGTGTAAAAATGAAATGGTGAGAATGCATGCAAGCTGGGCCCAGCTGACTGCGTGAAAATATGTATGAAGGTGTGTGTATGAATTTATGTGAGATTATGCATATTCACTTATGTGGAAGTTTTTCTTTCTGCAAGTGTTATTCTCTTCTCCTGGTTCAATAGAAGTTTATTGCTTCTAACTTTCCCCCTAGCCTGACAAGCAAGAGGCATCTGGACAATAGGCAAAAGGCTCTAGCAACTAATCCTTTCCTTAGTCTCCTGCTGTTTTAGGATGAGGTGTTAAATGCCTGAGACTGCAGTCTCTGCCTTCAGAGGAACACAGAAGGCAGGTCAGCATTGTTAGCCTGGTAATCTAGACTTAGATAAGTAAACTTTTTATTATACAGCAACCCTAAATTTTCCAGTAAGACAAAGTCTTACCCACCCCCCTCAACCCCACCCCCCTACCCCCCAACCCCCAACCCCCGCTGACGTTCTTCCCCCCTCCCCTGCCTCAAGAAGGACCAAGAAGAAACACCTCTGCTGGGGCTGGCTCCCTGCAGAGAATCATATGGACATCATGAAAAGTCAAACTATAAGACTGAGTGATATACTAAAATTCTTTAATATACACAGAAGAGTTGTAAAGATCCCAGTCTTTTGTTTGTTTGTTTGTTTGAGAAAGTTCTTTTATCAAGAAGGGAATATGTACCCTAATCTACTCCAGTGACTTCTTTTAACAGAAGGACTGAAGCTGGGTAAGGGAAGAAGTGTGTGTGTGTGTGTGTGTGTGTGTGTGTGTGTGTTACTGTAGACCAAGAATGAGTGGTGGGAGGGCTGAAAGTAGATGCCAGCTTCAGATGACTGGAGCGGCCTGTTGCTGGCACAGGAGGGGAGGGGTCTGGAGAAGTCAATGGAGGGGGCTCTGGGGAAGTCTGGTGAGAAGAGGAAGCTGAGAAGGCTGGGAAGCAGAGGAGACTGCAGAGGCAGGCCAGGGAGAGTGAGGAGGAGGTTCGCTAGCTCCATCAAGAGTTGTAGAGGATCCTTCTAGTTGAGATTTCATAGCTAATAGAAGTTGAGTTGGGAAACAGGAGGAGGAAAGAGAGTTTGGGGCAGAGATGAGAAAAGGCCTGGGCATAGAGCTTCCTTCCATTTATAGGGTCACTGACAGTGTGTGTGAAGATCCTTTAAAACGACAGGATCAAACGTGTCATTACTTGGCCTCTTGCAGTCATTATCTTGACTCCAAGGTAATGGGTGAGTAAAAGCTCGTCACTTGCCCCTTCCTGTGTCCAGAGATCAAATGTGGTAGACGGACATGACAGCCAGCCAGGCCACGAGGTAGGCCACCAGGAGGTGAATTTGGGGGCTGAGCTCAGGCCTGGGGTTCCACAGCAGTGAGAGAAGACACCGACTCAGAGGAGAGAGGGGAATCTCACCGAAGGGAAGCGTACTAGAATGAGGAGTCGGCAGAGAGGCCAGTCATAAAGGCTGTGGATGACTCTGTCCCTGGAACCACTAGAGAGTACTCAGCTGTCTTTTGAGACCAGGGACCCTGCATGCAGACTAGGGTAGGAGTCTTACCAAATTGCCTGTGTTTGGGTGAAGGGAAGAAATCCAATGACCAGAAAGTGAGCCTGTGTGGCAAGCTGACTTGTCAAGATGAAGTTAAGGCACGTGGGCATAACCCGTGTTGGAGCAGCCCCTCCACGTGGCAGCGGGTTCCACACCCCATGCTGCAGCAGAAGCATGAACCTGTCCGGACATATGCGGCAGGTCCAGCCAAACTGCGAGCCTCGGCCGAGTCTGGCGGCACCAAAGTTAGAACATGCGGCCCAGTACCAAATTATACCATGCAACAGGTCTCACATGGGAGGTTTATTGGGAGAGGGGCAGAGGCAGCCTCTCAGAGAGGGGTGGAGGTGAGGAAGGGAGAGGAGGCAGAGAGGATGAGTCTTTTATCACGGCCGTGATGCATGCGCAGAGGGACATGTGCGGGGGTCATGGTGCATGTGCGAGGGGATGGATCCAGGAGTGGAACTCTGACTCTGTCTCGTGGCTGGGTCTGGGACCTGGCTGTAAAGACACTCCTAGCTGTCCACAGATGTGCCTGGTGTGATCATCCCCATACCCTTATATGATTAAACATTTTACGCACTACAAGTGAACCAATAAATTATTTTCAAGAACCTACATACCTTCATGTTTGAGTTAATTGTTATAGATTAACAACATATAAACAAGCAAGGTATTTTTTTTTCTCCGCCAGTTCACTCGCTGGTATGCTGCGATGTGCAGTTACAAAGAAAAGATTAATTATTTTATTTTATTTTTTTATTTTAAATAGTGATCTTATAAAAAATCTTAAAAGATTCACAAATCTAGACTTTTATATAAAAAACAATCAGTCATTTTTACTTTAAATCCTCAGGGTGTGTCGTGATATATACAGAAAAGGCTTCATGTCGACTTTAAGCGAATGTACAGTAAAGGGCGTGGCTTTGAGTGAAATGTTTCAGCGAAGCGTTTGCTTTGTTTGCGTCAATCACTGGAAGGTAGAAAAGTGTTTTGGGACTGTTTTGAACCTTGAAGTTCTCTCTGAAAGGCCTGCACTTGGTGCTCGGTGAGAGCTTGCAGCTGCTTTGACCTTGGTCCTAAGATACTCCTGACTAACCCAGAGTTCGTACTTTTGATTATGATTAGCCGTGGTCAAAAGGGACTGAAATTTGTGTAGACTGTCTGCTTTCATGATCAGCAAGGGCAAGATAACTTTCACAGCCCAAATTAACCTTATATAATGTTGGAATAGAGTAACTGGAATGAGGTAGCTGCGTGTCAGTCTCCTAAGAAGGTTCAACCACTCCGTTCCTTTGGGAAATGAAGGCTTGGCATCTTGGTGAGCTTCTTTCTCCACTGCGGAGCCTACAATGTGCATCAATATACAAGGATGCATATCTACGAGCTTCTTTCTCTACTGCGGTACCTACAATGTGCATCAATATACAAGGATGCATATCTACTTACTAACAATTTTTAACTAAATTTTATCAGAAAGACAAGGGGCAAAAATGGGTACAAGAAATCAATCATCATCTTGATCACCAGCCCAACTTTAGCAAGAAAGGCACAATATCTAGTACTAGTCGGGCTGCCATTTTTCTTGTTCTCTGACCTCAAAAAAAAAAAAAAAAAAGCCTCACTCAATTATCAAAAGTGTGTCTTTCTTGACTCTAAATTGTTCCCCAAGATTTTGTACATCAAGGGAATTAATAAAAACACCTTACCTAACTTTACTAACAATCTAGTTCTCTAAATTCTTTCTTAGGCTGCTGGTTGAGCCATTGATCTTCTCCAGCAGCAATGATCAATCACTATTGCTGTAAGTGCCAATGAGGGGTTGAAGCCTCCTTAGTATTTTCATAAAACTCATAAATTATGAGGGATGTGATAACCTCAGGACACATAGTCCTCAGAACTACACCTCTCTGAAGTACGCCCAGTGAGATTGTGCTAACGAGTGGGCAACCCTGAATGAGTTCTGAAGCTGTGTGCTGTTCCTCTCACATGACCCTCAACAAAACCGAGAACAGTAATAAGCTCAGTAGGACTAAGACATATTATAGGTGCAGCCTTAATTGTTCTATTTCATGTGGTCATCTTAAAATGGCAGTAAAGTCGCATGGCATATACATATGCTCTCTTCGTCCTTAGTAAAGATGGTTGCCAGCCACACGATTGGATCCATCCTCATGGAGTTATCAGCCAAGAGGATGAAAAGCCACACGTTGCTATTTTCTCCAAGATGAGCCCATTACGCAAATATCCCTTTAAGATAACTTAGGTATAGAGTTTAAACTATCAATCATTTCAATACACATTCTAACATAACATCCTTTTACAGATTTTACAGATGTTTAATCATATGAATAAAGTTTACACAATAGTTTTCAAATCATGAGATAAATTTTATAGTTACCCCAAAAGTGTCATTGAGATTAATAAAAAACAAAAATGTGATAAGTAGCAGTAGTCTCCATTCGGAATAGTCTCTGATTTTTAATGGTGTTAAATCACATATTATCTTTCTCTGGGTGGTTTTGTTTTAGTCTTCTTTCCCTGTTAGTGTCATGTATCCTCCCTGATACAGGACAGAAATTAGAAAACATTTAAACAAGCATGTTTGAAACAAGAGAGGGTGGATATCCCAATTCCAGAGACAGCTTTTTAGCAAAATAGAAAAGTATAAAATAATATCTCAATATTATCTATACTCAAAAGACATCAAATCCCTAAAAAACTGAATCCATTGACCAGAGACAAGGACCAGAACAAGCAAAGAACAAGAAATCTCAGGATTCTGGGCCTGGGCCAGAAGAAGAAGACAGCAGACCAGGGAGCTGAGGGACAGAGCAGGCACCTCCTAAAGGAGGATGAGAAGAGACTATAGACAGAAGAAGCTGCAGGAGGGAGCTGAGAGACGGAGCTAGATAGCTAGTGAGGAGGCAGCCAGGACCTGCTTGGAGGCTAAAAGGTAGCAGAGCAGGTAACTGTGATAACACCCAAATATTAGGAGAGTGCATCCCTGGGGTTTGGTTTTAATTCTGCATCAAAATGTAAGATTGTGGCTATAAAAAATTTTATTTAAGAGTAAATTTATTGAATTCATTATTTTTCATTGCTGAGTAGTATTTCATTGTGTAAATATAACACATTTTTTTTGTATCCATTCCTCCACTAAGGGACATCTGGGTTCTTTCCAGCTTCTGGCTATTATAAATAAAGCTGCTATGAACATAGTGGAGCATGTGTCCTTATTGCATGCCGGGGCAAATGGTTGGAACTGGAAAATATCATCCTAAGTGAGGTAACTCATTCACAAAAGAACACACATGGAATGCAGTCACTGATAAGTGAATATTAGCCCAGAAGTTCTGAATACCCAAGACACAATTCACATATCAAATAATTCCCAAGAAGAAGGAAGGAGAGGGCCCTGGTCCTGGAAAGGCTTGATGCAGCATTGTAGGGGATTGCCAGGACAGAGAAATGGGAAGAGGGCTTATGGGACTTATGGGGAGGGGGAAACCAGGAAAGGGGAAATCATTTGGAATGTAAACAAAGAATATAGAAAACAAACAATAAAGACAAAAAGAGTAAATTTATTAATCCATCCCCATTTATCTAATTTCTTACTAGTCTTTCCTTTTTTTTCAAGCCCCCTCCCTTTGCCTAAGAAAGAAAGTATAAATAAGAGGAAAGGAAAGAAGGAAATCCCTCAGTCTATGCTCTCCATTGAGTTTCCTCTCCGTCCAAAATTATGACCATTTCTAAATTTTCCCTTAAAACGACAACCTATCTATAATTTATAAAATAACTATAACCAGACACCCAAACCCAAGGGATCAGGGTGACAACTCTCCACAACTCCTGCTGAGTTGGGGTGACAAATTTCTTTTAAGGGAGTGTGTAGAGTAGGACAATTAGAAAAAAAAAATGGTTAGACTTAAGATAGCTAGCTTTAGCATTTGTATCCAGTCTCTGTATCCTTAAAGAGTTCAGGGCTTACCTGAAGTCCTGACTGGAACCGTCTGAAAGGCTGGATGGACTGAGCTCATCAGAAATCAGCAGCTACTCTTGAAGCTCTCTGGGAGCAAGTGTCTGGAAACAGCATCAGGCAAGGCAGAGTAGGGCAAGGAGTTGGGACAACAGGTCCTCTCAGCGTCCCTGACGATGAATCTTGTCAGAACTGCATCTTGGTGTTTTGTTCTGCAGTGTATGAATCTTAAAACCAAATTTTTAGCTCTATAAAGATATTTGTATGGGTTGTGCATGGTGCACAGATCAGTTAAGGATGAATTTTTACTCATTGTTTGGGGGAAGTGAAAGACAACTGCCTTTTTTTTTTCAGTTAGTTTGATCAATAACCAATTGTAATAAATCTTCATTCATGTGGAGGAAGGAACGTTGAATTTTAAGGATTCCGTGACCAAAAAATTATTGGCTAATTTTAGTTGAAGTATTGGCTGAAGACATTTCTTATGTTTCATCCAGTTTCAGGGCTGTTCCCATGTGGAGGTATCAGTGGCTCGTGTTACCTGTCCTGCTTGGTCTTCTTGAAGTTCTCTTTCCTGACTGTAGCCCAGATCTTCAGGGGGTCCCCCTATAATATTCATATGATCTTCAGGGGGTCTCCCCTATAATATCCATATAATTGTGAAAGCGGTTCAAAGCCGTTTCTCCTTTCCTTTAACACAAATATAGAGCCTCTCTCCCAACATATCATGTCCTTGGTCCAGCAACCCTCATCGATTGGTTCAGTTTAGCAGTCTCTTAACTCTTAGGCTCTACTCTGACCTCTCTCCTAGAGCAATAGCAATATTACTAATACTACCAAATTAATGCAACCATCATTCTGCTTACTAAAACAATTTTGACCAATTATTATTCTCTTTTGAGATAGGGTTTCTCTCGATCTTCATGCCTTCGTGTCCTACATTTGATATCAAAGTTCTGGATTTCTTTATTTTCCCTTATACTTAAAAACACTTAAAATAATTATGACTATTTCTCCACTCTATCCTTAAATCTATGCAACTGTCCTTCCCACCCCTTCTATGGAGATTCACATCTCTATCTGTTGAGATAGGGTTTCTTTTCATCTCTGTGCCTTTATTTCCTTTATTTGAGAACAAAGAACCGGATTTCTTTATTCTCCCATGTAACTTAAAAATACTTAAGGCAATTACCACTATTTCTCCATCCTATCCTTAAAACAAAGCAAATTTCCTTTCCTTTCCAAGGAGATTAGTGTCTATGGATATATCGTTATATCGCCTTTCTCTTCATATAATTTGGATTAACATCCTTTCCTATGTATTTAACTTTAATTAAATTCCCCCCTATTTTGTGGATGAGCCTGTTGTCAGGCTGATTTTTGGGTGCATGCACGTTAAGGTACCCCGGAATTTCCAGGCATTCAAAAGATCTGGTTGCTGGAGAAGCACTGACTTCCCAAATTCCCACTACCCTTCCATTCCCATCATATTCGAGCCTGCTCTGCTGGCATGCCTTCTCCCCGCAGGAACTGTCAGCACCCAGGGCTTAAACTCTCTGCCACAAACCAATTCTCCCCGCCTCCTAATATTAAAGAGATTTATGTTTTATTATATTAAAACATATAAATATAAAATATTATATGTTTTCCGTTTAGGAATCTCCAATTAATTTTCTTTTTCTTTTTTTTTTTTTTTTTTTTTTTTTTTGTATTTGGTTTTTTTTCGAGACAGGGTTTCTCTGTGTAGCCCTGGCTGTCCTGGAACTCACTCTGTAGACCAGGCTGGCCTCGAACTCAGAAATCTGCCTGCCTCTGCCTCCCAGACTGCTGGGATTACAGGTGTGCGCCACCACCGCCCGGCTTCCAATTAATTTATTAAAATGAGTTCTTGCTCGATGTTTGTGATGCAATCCGTTGTATTAATACTTATTAATGAATCCTGGCTCAGGGTTGCTACCTGGCTCAATGGTTTTTTGTTGTTGTTGTTGTTGTTGTTGTTGTTGTTGTTGTTCCCCAATGAGAGACACACACGTAGCCTTTATATTTTAATATGCTTTACGCGGCACAATAGCCAGGCGACTGCCTAGCCTCCCTGCTACTAGAATTGACCTCTGCCTATAATTCCAAGTAATGACTTACTAACTTCTCTCTGTTCCATCAAGGCTGCTCTTAACCCTATTAGTCAACAGTCTGGGCCATGTTCTCTTGGCACTCTCCTTGCTTCTCTACACCATGGCAGACTCTCTCTCTCCTCCCTCCACACCCTCCTGAAGCATGGCAGATCTCTTTTCTCTCTTGTGCCTCGGGATCCGGAGTTCCCAAATCCTAAATTTCCACCTCTGTCCGTTCTCTGCAGCTATTGGCTAGTGGCAT
This sequence comes from Apodemus agrarius, assembly GCA_964023405.1. Taxonomy (NCBI): domain Eukaryota; kingdom Metazoa; phylum Chordata; class Mammalia; order Rodentia; family Muridae; genus Apodemus; species Apodemus agrarius. The sequence goes on along the minus strand of CAXIEO010000012.1, from coordinate 21,240 downwards.
CTTCATTTACCAATCAGAACCAGTTGGGGGCAGGGTCTCAAAAGCTATGTGCACACCCTTTCCTGAAAACAGTTTTTGAGGGAGAACATAATTTTTTTGTTGTTTTGGGGGTTTTTTTTGTTTGTTTGTTTTTGTTTTTTGTTTTTTTGTTTTTTTGAGACAGGGTTTCTCTGTGTAGCCCTGGCTGTCCTGGAACTCACTCTGTAGACCCGGTTGGCCTCGAACTCAGAAATCCACCTGCCTCTGCCTCCCTAAGTTCTGGGATTAAAGGCGTGCGCCACCACCGCCCTGGCGAGGGAGAACATAATTAGCGTTGATAATACGAGCAGCTATGGGACTGGTGGGATGGCTCAGCAGTTAAGGGCACTGACTGCTCTAACAAAGGTCCTGAGTTCAAATCCCAGCAACCACAGGGTGGCTCACAACTATCCATAATGATCTGGCGTGTCTAAAGACAGCTACAGTATACTTACATATAATAATAGATAAATCTTAAAAACAAAACCAACCAAACAAACAAATAGAAACCAAGCATCTACACCACCCTAATAGATTCCAGGGAGCTTTCACTGGACTGGGTCACCCCGAATGGCCTTTGAATTCCAGTTCTCTCAGTACATTCTGTCTCCCTCCTCTCCCCATCATCTCTCCTGTTCCCATCCTCAACGGCCCTCAACCCGCCTGCAATATTTATTCTACTTCCTCTCTCTACCGAGAAAGGTGCATCATCCCGTGAGCCTTCCTTGTTGCTTAGCCTCTCTGGGTCCGTGGATTGTAGCACGCTTACCCTGTATTTTGCAGTTAATGTGCACTCATAAGAGAGAACACAGCGTGTTTGTCTTTCTGTGTCAGGGTTACCTCACTCAAAATGATTTTTCTAGTTCTATCCATTTGCCTTCAAATTTTATTATGTCATTGTTTTTTAACAGCTAAATAAGTCCTTTGGGTAAATTTACCACAGTTTCTTTATACTTTCCTCGTGTGGGAAATATCTAGGGTGTTTCCAGTTTCAGGCTATTATGAATAAAGCTGCTGTGAACATAGCTGAGCAAATGTCTTTGTGGTAGGGTGGAGTGTCTCTTAAGTATATGCCCAGGAGTGCCATTCCTAGGTCTTGAGGTAGATCAATTCCTAAATTTCTGAGACACTGCCATATTTACACGTTTGCATTCCCACAGCAGTGGAGGAATATTCCCCTTGCTCCACGTCCTCACCGGCATTATCTATCTGTCCCTTGTGGTTTTGGTCTTAGCCATTCTGACAGGTGTAAGGTGCAATCTCAGAGTCATCTTAATGTTTATTTCCCTGATGTTGGGAAATGGTAAGAATGTTGAATTTCTTCAAGTGCTTCCTGTCTATTTGAGAATCCACTGTTGAGAATTCTTTGTTTAGATCTGTACCCTCTTTTCTCATTGGATTATTTTGTTGGTTGGTGTCTGTTCTTGAGTTCTTTATATATTTTGGCTATTAGTACTCTGTCAGATGTAGGGTTGATACAAATCTTTTCCCGTTCTGTACAGGCTGCTATTTTGTCCTGTGGACGGAGTCTTTTGTGCTGCAGAAGCTTTTCAGTTTCATGAGGTCCCATTTCTTAATTGTTGATCTTAGTACCTGAGCTGTTGGTGTTCTGTTGAGAAAGTTGTTTCCTGTGCCAATGAGTTCAAGGGGATTTTTCACATTCTGTTCTTTCTGATTCTGTGTATCTGGTTTTATGTTGCAGGCTGTAATCCATTTGGACTTGAGTTTTGTGCAAAGTGATAGGCATGGATCTATTTGCATTCTTCTACATGTACACATCCAGTTAGACCAGAACCATTTGTTTAAGATGCTCTTTTCCATTGTGCATTTCTGGCTCATTTATCAAAATCCAGCTGCCCATAGGTATATAGATTTTCATATGGATCTTAGATGTGATTATATTTATCATACTGTTTTTATGCCAATAGCATACAGTTTTACTACTATTGTTTTGTAGTAGAGCTTGAGATCAGGGATGATGATACCTCCAGAAGTTCTTTTATTGTACAGGATTGTCTTAGCTATCCTGGATTTTTTGTTTTTCTATGTGAAGCAAAGTATTGTTCTTTCAAGGTCTGTAAAGAATTGTCTTGGAATTTTAGTGGTCATTGCATTGAATCTGTAGATTGCTTTGGGTAAGATGGCCATTTTTCTATGTTAATTCTAATTCTCCATGAGCATGGGAGATCTTCTTCAATTTCTTTCTTCAAAGACTTCAAGTTCTTGTCATACAGGTCTTTCACTTACTTAGAATTATGTCAAGACATTTTATGTACTTTTTGGCTACTGTCAAAGGAGTTATTTCTTTGATTTTTTTCTTAGTCCATTTGTTGTTTATATAGAGGAGGACTGCTGATTTTTTCAATGTATCTTGGATCCAGCCACTTCACTGAATGTGTTTATTAACTGTAGGAGTGCAATGGGAGAGGGCTAGGGGTCACTTGTATATACTATCGTATCCTCTGCAAATAGGGATATTTTGACTTCTTCCTTTCCAATTTCCCTTTTATTTATTTATTTATTGAAAAGAGAAAAAAGGAAGTAAAAATACTTTATGATAAAATTAAAATTTTACATGGGAAATATTTCATATAAACATGTTAAAATTGACAATTTTCATGGAAAATTAAAGAGTAAAGTGGTAGACATGTAAAACATTGCTAAATTAATTGAAATATGGGATAGAAACATTTTATGATAGGATTGAAGATTTACGTGAAAAATATTTCTGATAAAATGTAGAAAAACTTGTTAGAATTAAAGATTATCATGAAAAATTTTATATAGATATAATAATGGTAGGCATAAAAGTATTCCTAAGTTGATTGAAAGTGGAATTATAAACATTTTCTGATAAACTTGAAGATTTACATGGAAAATATTTCTGATAAAATTGAAGAAATATATAGAAAAACTTGTTAAAATTAAAGGTTATCATGGAAATTATACAGATAAAATGATAGACATAAAGATAATTCTAAGTTGATCAAAGGTGTGACTATAAACATTTTCAGATAAAATTGAAGATTTACATGGAAAATATTTCTGGTAAAATTCAAGAAATATATAGACAAATACATTAAAATTGACTATTTCATGGAAAATTTTACATATAATATGGTAGAAATAAAACTCTAAATTAATTGAAGGTGGAATTTAAAACATTTGTGATAAAATCAAAGATTTACATTGAAAGCATTTCTAATAAAATAGAGGAAGTATATAGAGAGACATTAAAATTGAAGATTATCATGAAAAATAATGCAGATAAAATGGTAGAAAAATACTAAATTAATTAAAAGGGGAATTACAAACATTTTCTGATAAAATTGAAGATTTACATGAGAAATATTTCGTTAGTCTATGTCTTTTTATCGGGGAGTTGAGTCCATTGTTGTTAAGAGATATTAGGGAATGGTGATTGTTGCTTCCTGTTATTTTTGATGTTATTTTTATGTTTGTGTGGGTATTTTCTTTTGGGTTTGTTGGAAGATTACTTTCTTGCTTTTTCTAGGGTGTAGTTTCCCTCCTTGTGTTGGCACTTTCTATCAATTATCCTTTGTAGGGCTGGATTTGTGGACAGATATTGTGTAAATTTGGTTTTATCATGGAACATCTTGGTTTCTCTGTCGGAAGCCATAACAGGACAAGCTAATAGACTAGCAGGTGATCATCCTGAAATGCCTGCCTCGGATTATTATATAATCTGTGACAGGTGAGCGTGCATTCAGCAAGGCTGTGTGGGACTAATTTTAGGAAAGATTCCTGTTATTACTATGTTTTCCTGTTATCATTAAACATATATAATAATCAATAAATAATAGCACACTCCTTTGGAGCAGATCTCTGCAGATCCATGAAGGTGTGCTGTCTTATAGTGATGCTATGGTGATGTTCTTATAGTGTCCCCTATAAGACAAATAAGGGACTTAAGTTTTGATGATGATCCTATAAGAATTCCTAAAATTGTATCTGTGATTATTGAGTTCTTTTATAATGGGACTGCTACTAGGATCTTTTCTGATAATCAAAATTGCAGTGAGAACTCTGCCAGTCTCCCAAGTGTCACAAGTTAATTGCTCTTAGATGGCAACCAGACTTTCTCCTACTCAGAGCACATTCCAAGAGGTTGTAAAACAATTAAGCAAAGGTCATAAAAAGGGAACTAGGATTTATTATAGGTGTTAGGACAGAAGATAAAATATTGGCTGGGTTTATCTATACAAAACTTCACTTATAACTTAGTTATGGTTTTAAACTTTCAGTGCACTTGTGAAAGGCATATTGATAGATGTTTAGCTAGATAATTACTCCTAATGGATATGCATGTAAACATTCTCTGTTGTAAACTTCTATTGCAGTCTAGGACTTGGTATTTTGTGTGAACTTGTGACGAACTTTGTAACATGTGATGATGTATCCTGAAGGATGTGTAAGTCCTGAAGACAATAGAGAGACGGGCTTTCTGTCCTCCTTCTCTCTCTCTCCTGCCCTCTCTCACTTTTTACCTTTCCCCACTTAGAAGAATTTCTCCCTTTTCCCACTTAGGATCTTTCTGCCTTTCCCTCTTAGATAGCTTTCATAGGAAACTTTTTACAACTTATTAATAAACTCATTAACCACTTCTTTAAGTGTGCCGCTTTTCTCCCCGTGACTTCTGACTAGCAGGCTGAAAGTTAGAGCCCCGCAATTCCTGCGGAGACAGTACAAAGGCAGTTTACCTAATCTTTAGCAGTTTGAGGAGGAGGTGTTAAATGCCAGAAACTGCAGTCTCTGGCCTCAGAGGATCAGAGAAGACAGGTCAGCTACAGTAGCATAGTAACCTAGTTTTAGACAGGTAAACCCTTTTTATTATGCAGCAACCTTAAATTTTCCCTAAGACAAAGTCTTACCCCAGAATTTCGTAAGACAGAGTCTTACCCCTCCGACGCTCTTCCCCCCTTCGTCGCCTCAAGAAGAACCAAGAAGAAAGAACCCCTCTGCCGGGGCTGACTCCCGGCAAAATCCTAACGTATACTTTTGACTTTAACTTTTATAGTAAACATACATAAGCCGTCACACCGACTGACTTCCCATGTGACCATTCTGACTTTAAGGGATATAACCTAAGCTCTGTGTTTTTTCTGTAGTTGTGTTTCTTTTGTAAAATGAGTAAAATTTGAGGTGTTTGGCAAGAATTAAAAAAAAAAAAAAAGCATGTCCAAAAACAGAGAAGGCAAGAATTAAACAGAGAGGATCAGCTAAAAGAAAAATGCTTACCACGGAGAAGGCAAGCGCATTCACTTCTTTCTCGCCACAATCAGTCGTTATTAGAACTGGAATCTCACACACCGAGTGATCCAGTTTACTGTGACCACACACTGGCAACTGCAGTGTCACCGTGGGTTCTGAAACAGCAGAGGCAGTTCCTGTCAGCCGGACAGTGGACACTAACAGGAGGCAGTCCTGCCAGCTCATGAGGAGAGTGTGCCAGGAGCCATCTGGAATGGGCTACGGCTAGCAGGAGGCCTTCATGGAGGTGGCCCACTGCCTTTGCATGGTCTGTGGTGGATGAGCTCTACGAAGTAAGGGCCCAAAGAGACTTCATTTCAGGATTGCTTCTTTTAGCTGATATGCATTTCCTGTCATTATTAAATTAATATAATAATCCCTGGGCATTATCCACCCTATTGGGCAGATTTCTGCAGATCAACAAAGATGTACTGCCTTGTAGTGATGCTATACAGTCACATAGATGGTTTCTTAATTCTTAATAATGATCCTAGAACAACCCTAAAATTATACTAGTAATTATTGTCCTTTATAATAGGACTGCTATTAAAGCCCTCTCTGATACTAGAACTGCAGTGAGAACTCTGCAATTCTTCAAGTGTCAAGAGTTAATTGCTTCAGAAATAGAAATCAGGCATTTACAACTTACAACACACACCAAGAGGTTGTTACACAATTAACCAAAGGTCATAAAAGCGAACTAATAATTTATTGTAAGTGCATAGACAGAAGATAAAATATTGACTGGGTTTATCTATACAAACCTTCAGTCCAACTGAAATACAAAAAAATTATGATCTTTAACTCTCCATGAACCTGTGGGGCCAATGACAGAAAATTATTGTTTAGCCAGATAATTAATCTTAATGAATATACATGTAAAATACCCACAATTTAAACTTGTAATACAATTTATGATTTGAATTTATATTTGAACTTTTGAAAAAAGAAAACGATACTTGGAAAAACCATGTGACCTATATTCCCCTAGAAAAGCTACAAAAATTGTAAATGATTACATCACACGGCATGACATCAGAGTGGGAGGAGAAAGCAAGATTAGCAGGAGGAAGGAGAAGGACCGCAGAGCAGAGTAACTTAAAATTAAGTGAGTGATTTAGAAATTAAGAGAGAATATGGTCCGATAGATTTTCCCCTTTTACTTTCCTTTAAAAATAAAGATGACATTAGGACAGAAGAAGAGAGCAAGATGCAAAATGCAGAGAGAAAGAGGGACAAAGAGGAAGGTGCAGAGAGAGCAGAAGGAGCAGGCAGGCGTCTCCTGACTAAACAACAGAGCAGGCCTTTTCTTAACAGCAAGGCAGGCTTAGTCTTACTACAAAGGACAGAGCTGGTTTTTTTATTACAGACTTGGGTTTAATTAATTTACCAATAAAAGGTAGAAGCTTTTCCTTTCTTTATGCAATAAGGATTAGAGCTCATTTCTCACTCAGAATGAGTGAGCTCTTTCTGCACTGGTGATTGGACTTTTGCTCCATATGCTTATATAAGTACGGATGTGTGGGTGCAAGCATGTAATTTGATTAGATAAACTCTTGGGCCCAACAAATAAATATGAACGTGGATGTATGAAAAGATGTGTGTTTATGTATGTTTGCATGTGTAAAATTTTTCCTTCTGCAAGCGTGGCTTTCTTCTTCTGGAACAATAAAAGTCCATTGCTCCCTAGCACCTGGCAGGCTAAAGGCAGAGCTTCCGGGCCAGAGAGAAAGGAGCCCTCGCAACCCTTTACACAATCCTCCGTTGTTAAGAGACAGGTCTTAATCTGACCAGAGGCCTGTAACTTCTGGCTTCACAGTAACTTCATGTCAAGATAGGTAAACATTCATATTCATAAAAAAATAGTCTTAATCCATCACGAGACCAAATCTTGCCCTACCGATGCTCAGCTACCATCAAGAGAGAACCATAACTCCAGAGCTGGCCTTCCACCAGGGTGTAGTGCAGAAGTCTCCAGATGTCCACATAGTGGGCAAAGGACATAAGAACCAGGAGGACATGCTCCATGCCCCAATTGTGTGGAACAAATAAAGCTGGACTACACACCTCCTGAAGCTGACGGTCTTTGCGGAGCTCCTCAGGTCAGTTTGCATCTGAGGCACAACGCTTGTGGAGTAGCACATGTCCAGGAAGGAGAGGTTGGTGAGGAACGCGTGGCGCTGTGGAGACATGGGTCTGCTGTGGACGGCAGAATGATGGCAGTGTGTCCAACCACGGCTATGGGGCCTGTTTCTGGAAGAACAATGAAAGGAGTTCTAGCCAAGAACAGCCTGCAAAAACAAGTAGAATAAACTCTTCCTTTATTGACCACTGTCATTCTCTTCAATCGGATTCACCTATAGTGAAGAAGTATGTGTTATAGGAATAGCAAAGCCTCGTGATTCACTGGTTCTAACTTAGAGACTAGGGTTGCGTTCTGAATTTGAAATGGCACGTGTGATGCTTAGTAGAGAACACAGTCTGCCAAAGGAAGAGGACCTGGGGTTTATCTTCAGTACTCAGGTAAAAAGGTTTTCCAGGGAAACACATTTCTATAAGCCCAGCTCTAGTTAAGAAAAGTCTGGTCATTTTCTGGAGCTTGCTGACCAGCTAGTGCAGCAGAATTGGTGAGCTCTAGATTGAGTGGGAGGCACAGTATTGAAACATAAAGTAGAAATCAAATGTAGAAAAAAATTTGACATGGACTCTCTATTTTGCATACACAACACATCCAAAGCACAGAAACGGGTATGCACACCTGTTCATACACATGCACACCCCTTAAATAATCTGGCAGCGAGTGATTTAACGTCTATTTATAATACTAAACTTTAAACTTTAAAGAGTTTCCAATTATCTAACTGTACGTGCGACATAAAGGTGAGGATCTAATTTTCACAGCAGTGCTGAGGACATTACTGAAGCATCATGAAAACATTTCCAGGAATCAGTCAGAGAAGCTGATAGAAAGAACTCTGAGCTCTGAGTATGTAAGGCTGGACTGTCTAGCTCTAACCCCTGAGCTGAGTCATTAAATCTTCCATAGGGGTTGTGAGTACATTTGAGAGCTAAACAAACCTCCTCTACACACTTGAGATTGAGCGAAGTAGTTTCAACACTGTCACCGTGATTTCTTCATGGTGGTATAGTTATCAACGGCCCTCTATTTAGGCCAAATGAGTTCACCTCAATTATAGTGTTCTTTTTGCATTTATGTTCTTTTTACAAAATATCTATTTAGTGCAAGTTTGGCATTCAGCAATTCCTGATAAATTATAGTTAACTTATCTACAAGTTACCATCTTGTAGAGATATTTCCTAGATGTATCTCTTCCCTTACTTTGTAGCTAAAGAAAATGCAGATATACCAAAATCATAGAATAGAAAAAATTTTAATTTTTTTAAAATTACTCATTTTTTAAATTAGTGTTTCATAAAATGTCACCTCTATAGCCAAGTTGACTCAGCTCCTGTAGCAGGTCTCCTATGGCCTCCTGGCATGTCTCCAAGTTGGGGACCCGCAATACATACTAGAGCACAGTTATTTGGGGGTCGGCCCACTGGTACTCAACCTCATGCAGTGCCTTGGGTGAGTTCTTGAATCCTTGAGGGAGGCAGGTCCAAGCCACTTGTTTCTTGAGTCCTCTCTCCAAGTCTTGCCATTCAAAGGCTGGAAGATAGTGGACACCCAGAAACAAATATAAAGTCATCCAGAGTTTACATTCCGGGGTCACTGGGGAATCTAAGAATTTGAAGAAATCTTTCTGTAGGAGTTTTCCCTGATGGAATGAGACTAAATGTGTGTGTGTGTGGTAACTTGAAGAAACAGAAACATAACCAAAGGCTGTATGCACCGATCCACACCTGGCACTCACGAAGCACACCAGTACCACAGGGCACCACAGGGCAGTCTGTCTGCTCCAGGTGTATATATATTGAAAATATTTTCTTTAGTATTTTTGTTGAAGACAGGTGCAGTACTTTGGAGAAAATATACTGCTCCCTTCAATCTTTACATTATATGTATAATATATAATATTATACATACACATACACACACACATATACACATATATGTATACACACACACACACACACACACATATATTCATGTGTGTATCTAGGCCTGTAGCCATATGTGCTTTACATTCAGCTGTGTGTGCACAGGTGTGTGTGTGTGTGTGTGTGTGTGTGTACCGTGTGTGTGCACACGTGTGCTCAAGTCATCATAGGCACACACTAAAAACGTCAACACTGAGACGCTGGTGGCTTCAGTCATCACTGGCCGCACTGGTCCCCCTCCCTTGGCCTTGACTCCGTAGACAGTTTGATAATGTCCCTGACCTACAGAGCAATGCATCAGCAGCCGCCGTGCCTTTGAGGGAACCCTTCTCATGCATTGTTTCTAGTTCTTTCTGAGTCTTGTCATCCATTGTCAGGTCGACCCTTTTGTCAATACAACCAGAGAGCTAGCGATGTGAGCGCGTACATATCCGTTTTTCTTGCTTCTGGATATCGTTCTGCACTTTGCCCTGCAGCCCCCACCACTTGAACTCGATGGTCGCCAGCTTATAGGCTCACATCCTAGGACAGTCAGGGGCGTTTGCCAGCTCCTTCTTCCAGTCAGGTCCCAGGGGGCCTCTCTTGGTCTCACAGGCTGGAATAATGCAGGGTCTTCATCAGCTTCGCGGTCTGCCGGTTCAACTTAAGGTCCATCTGCAATGTCTATGTGGAGAATTTCAACAGTTTCCCATGTGTCTGGATCTAAACCGTGAGCATCTTCTAATGTTTCCAAGTCAGGTTGGTACCATGTTTCAGTTTTGATGAAGAAGTCATCTTCCATGCATTCGTTCCTTACAGTTGTTCTGCAGCAGGGGAAAGCATTTCTGGCTTTCCCGCGAAACACCAAGGAGCCCTCGGAGCAATCGTCCTCACAAATGCAGGAGCTCTGCTCTTCAGGTGGTAGATTTTGTGTGTGTGTTGCCCCTTCTCGCCATCATTTTTGTAAGCTTCGTTCTTCAGGACTTCGATACCTTCTCCGCCGCCAGTTTCATTCTTACTCCCTTCTCTTGAACAGAACAAGACAAAACCGCAAGGAATTCCTTAATCAGCACCATCTTCCAGAAACCCCTCACAGCTGCTGCTGCCAGCCGCCACCGCCGGGCCTCTCCATGTGCTGCGGACTTTAAAAAGACCACAAGTGTTAGCCTAGACTACCAAGCTGGGTGAAGCTTTCAATCACTATATGCCAAACCCCGGAGCACCCCCAAATTGTATATAAATCCTATCCTAAATCCTATTGTGAAAAGGGTGTTCGAAGATTACTCCGTCGTCTGGGAGTTTCTGTCAGAAGAGCTGTAACTCAGGAAGAGGAGCTCTCTTCTGAAACACCACCAACCACTCCACGGCAATCCTCCCTGGCTAGGCGGCTGCCCAAGACTGAACTGGGTGCGGAGCAACGCGGGTAACCAAGACTGTAGCAGCGACAGCAGAAGCGGCTCCCCTGCCATCCTCCTCTGCCAGAACCCTCACAACCCACACCCGCACCGGGCAGGGCCTCCGCACGCGGGCCCACAACTATAGATCAAGAAAATCATACCTTCCATGATAAAACAAACTAAAAAACATCTGTCTACAAATCTAGCTGTATAGAGGTTGCTAGAAGGAAAATTCCAAATGCATGAGGTTTACTGCAACCCTAATAAGTCGGGGGATAAACAATCCTAGACCAGCAAAGTCAAAAGAAGGAAGCACACATACAACACAACCATAAAATAAAAATAATAGGAATCGATCATCATTGATCATCATTCATAACGCTCAACATCAATGGTCTCAATTACCCAAAAAGACATGGACTAACAGAAGGGATGGGGAAATAGGATGTATCCTTAAAATGCATCTAAGAAATACACCTTAACATCAAAGATACACATCACCTCAGGGCGAAGGTTTAGAAAAACATATTCCAAGCAAGTAAACATATACGAAACAATAGAGTTGTAGCAATTTTAATATCTGACAAAATAAACTTCAAACCAAAACTAATTAGAAGAGATAGGTAAGAATACTAGGTACTCATAGCGGGAAAAATCCACCAACAGAAAATTGCTAACCTTAACATCTATGCCCACTCACTACCATAGCTTAAATCACGTATCGACACTAATACTGACAGTGGGAGACTTCACTACCCGCTCTCACCAGCAGACAGGGAATCCAGACATAGTTAAACAGGCACATGTTGTAGCTGGTCTTTGCTGCCTTTCCGGTTCCTTTTTCCTCCACCCTTTTTCCATCCTGTCAACCCCTGACACTAGATAGAAGAGAGAAGGGGGAGAGAGGAAAGGAAACAGATTCCAGAATCTAATTCCTTTTCTTCCTGTTTCTTATTTGAGCACAACTACTAAGAAACCACAGCCAACCCCCCATGAAAAATGAACTACCAACAACCAACCACCCTGCCTCTCAGGGCCCTCTGAAAAGTTCCCAGAATTCTAAACACCACGCAATTGAAGAAGCTACCTGCAGCTGGCAAAATCACATCCTTGCTATAGTAACATGCAAATCATAGTTGGCTGGTTTGGACAATGTGGAACAGTCCCGTACCCCACCACACCTGAGGATAAAAGGAAAGTACATTTTTATAATATTTCTGTGTTTCTTAGAGAAACAAAACTTCCAGAATTCTCACTACAGAGAAATGCTGGAGCTAACTGAGGTTATACACCTAATGCACCTAACAAATATTAGAGAACACAAATGAACACACCTCCTTCGCCACACCCCGTGGAACTTTCTCCAAAGCTGACCGCACAATGAAAGGACAACGTAAACCCCGTTTGTCTCTGTTTAAGGACCCCATTTGTCTCTGTTTGAGAACCAGGTCTGAATTTGAAAACAGGCCATAAGGTACCAGCTTCAGGAACAGACCATAAAAAACCCAGAACGAGTTCATAAAACCCCTTCCCAAAGAACAGCCTGAGGATATACACAAACAATGGGGAACTATCTTATCTCAGAATGAGCCCTCTGTGCCGAGCAGCCCTATCTCATCCTACGGTTAAACGTTAATGACATAGGCATCCAGATAACTGACCACCTGTGACCCCTCTGATGCCCACCAATGAAATTTTAGATTACCTAAGTTTTCTAGAGAGTTTGCCCATTTCCATATAAGAAGGCCTGAACACCTTTGACTTTATTCTTATACCTTTATATTAGTAAGTATCAACAAAAGCCTTCCGTGTAGTATTGTATGATAGAATAGAGCACCATGTCAACTTGTAATTCATATTAGCGACAGGACTTAAACTATCACATTTCTCCATTCTGACCACAGCTCTGCGCTGTCTATAAGGGTGATCTCCACTTAGTAGGGCTCAGTGGTCCCACTCAAAAAATAGGGAAACAGAAGGGCGGTGCTGGTGTGACCTTTTCTGGACAAATATCATCAGGTGCTTGTCCTGAAGAAATATGGATATGGATGCGCGGTGTGGGGCGCCACCTTGTGGAAATAACTATTTAGTGCACCTGAGCGTTGTCTTCTTTCATAGTTGTCTTGGCTGGCTCCAAGTCCAACAGTTGGAGGAAACCTGAGTCACACCACAAGCGCCTATCCTCTCTCTAAAAGAAACCTAACTTCAGGTTGACAGGAAAGGAACACTTGATTTCTAGCGAGATTCGTGCTTATCCTTCAACCGGCCAAAACTCCAAAGGACTTTCAAACACATGAAAATGTTAGGGAATCCTGGGCACTGAATGCCATTGGAAAACTCAGGCTAGGGTCTTCTGTCTAGTTCAGTGGAACACTGCTTCTCCATACCCAGCTACACGTTCTTAATCTATAAGCCAAGTCAGATGTTTTGAATCGTCTAAGCTAATGCCATATGCACTAATAGGAACTTAATTGTTTGTGGTTGTAGGACACCAAGAAGAAATTGCCTGTCATGGTGGTGGCCCAAGCACTCAAGCAGGAGGTCAGAGGCAGGTAAATATCGGGGAGCAGAACATTCTACCCTATGTAAATAGTTCCAGAATAAATACAAACAGAAAGAAGCCTTCTGTTCCAAACTCTGATTTACAGTAATTGACACCCAATATGAACATGTCATTGTAGATGTCTGTCCCTTCTGGGTGCAGATTATAAGATCAACTTTATTATGCCAAGAGAATATTCATGAGAAAAGTAAACTAGAGCAACCAGGCTGATAAGAACAGAAGTAAAGGGGTTAGAGAGATGGCTCAGTGGTTAAGAGCACTGGCTACTCTCCCCCTGGCTAAATTCCAAGAAGCCATAAGGTGGCTTACGACCATCTATAATGAGTTCTAATGCCCTCTTCTGTCACTCGGGTGCACACGCAGACAGACCATTCATCTACACAGAATAAAAAAGAAAAATCTTCAATAGAAGAAAAAGAAAAAAGTAATTAAAACAATAATATTAAAATG
>CAXIEO010000012.1:0-5000 GCA_964023405.1 Apodemus agrarius | reverse complement strand
ATATGAATGTATTATGTATGTATGTATGTATGTATGTATGTGTGTATCTATTATGCCTGCCTACTGAGGAAAGCCAATGCCTCTGGCCTCTCTGAGTACCTGCCCTTGAGTAAGAGTGAGCATACCCACACACATACATGTACACAATTAAAAATGGTAAGAATTAAAATTAAAATTATCCATTTGCATGGGATTAACAAACAAATGATAATAAAAGCAAAGAAAACCAGGAATGGGGATTTTATGAGGCTCCCAGTGGTACTGGGTCAGGAAGCTGAGCTGGGCTCTAGGGTTATAGCCACCACAGTGCATAAAACTGGGACGTTGCTACAGTATACAGCAACAGAGCTAGTTCTGGTGGTTTGGGGGTGAGGTTAGGATGAGACGAAGCCTGGGTGCTGATTGCAAAGTAATTCTCTGTCTTTCTTCCATTCCCCTATTTTTTTCTCAAGGATTTTGTTGTCATTGTTTATTTGTTTATTTTTTTGTACATGAAACCCAAATCAAATAGTTGTAGAAACACTATGCACAGGAATCAGTTGCTTCTCTCCCTGAGGGTCTTTCTGTTTTTCTATTTTTTGTTTTTTTGTTTTGTTTTGTTTTGTTTGTTTTGTTTTTCTTGCATCTTTAATGATCAGTTGAGAAGGATGCAGTGGGGACTGAGGCTGTGTATGAGGTCCAGGACATGGACAAAGCTGTCCTGATAAGATCCCCTTATCTGGACAATCTACAGCACTGCAGACATGGGCCAGCACATCTCTGCTCTCAAACAAAATATACTGTTTTTTAAAATGGAGTTACCTTTAATCTTTCTTTTCCCTTAGAGATACAAGGTAGTCGTTCTTCCTTGGGACAAACATTGTTTTCTAAGAACTATGCAAATTCTCACTTTGAAATCTTTAATGATTTACTCAAGTCAGCATGCTCTGTGACCCACTGTGTCCACTCTCTACTTCCTTTGCTGTCTTGGCAACAGGCTGCTCTGAGTGTAGGAACTAATGTCACATTTTTTCTTCAGTTTTGGTCTTTAGATAGTTTCTGAAGATGAGAAGGTGGACTGTTTCATGTCTGGAATGCTTGTTTGAAAATGACTCTGTCCTTACTTATTACAGCGTATCGATGAAGAAAACGGAGCAACTACTTAATATTTATCAACTAAATATCTTCATATATACTCTTCTACTCACACCATCATTAGCTATAGATAAAATGAAGAAAAAGATCTTACTTTTGTCTAGAGGAGAAGGATGCGAACCAACATCCTTAACTTAGTATTTGTTACAGTGCTGATTACAACCATCATATATTTGTTAGATTTTAAAAAAAGAAAGAATTACGTGACTTTTAATATCACAAAGGATGCCTCATGTAAAAGAAATTACCTTACCCCACCTAAAAATCTTTAGCTCTAACAATACATTTAAGTCCCTTTTTTGTTTGTCAGTTAATAGCTAGTAGGAAAGCCTAAGTTATTGAGAACTTAAGTCATTAAATACCATCAAACAGAAAAAATGCTTAACTTTATTTCACATTATATATTGGGCAGTTTATAGTTATATGGCACAATGCTTAATGACATTAACAAATCATAAATTATGAAAATGATTCTGCATCGGCTTCAGACACGCCTCAGCGCCAGCAGCAGCGAGCCGGAGCTCTGTGGAGGTGGAGGCTGCAGCAGCAACTCCTCTGAGCTGAGAGTTTCAATCCTGGCCCGTCTCCTTCCTCCCCCTTCCCTCCCCCTTTTTTGTTTCCCGTTCCCCTTCCCCCACCCTTCCCCGTCCACTACATGACAACAACCTGATCCAGAGGAGGCAGCTGCCACTGCTGAGTCCTCAGTGAAGGCTTTTCATTTCTACCATCCCTTCCCCACCCCAGGCATTAATATTATTCTTTTGAAGATTCTTCGTTGTCAAGCCGCCAAAGTGGAGCGTGCGATTGCAGAAGGGGGTGCTTCTCATTTCAGTGCTTCTTCTTCGGGCAGAGGAGGAAGTAGGGGTGCACCTCAGCACTATCCCAAGACTGCTGGCTACAGCGAGTTCCTAGGGAAAACCCCAGGGCAAAACAGTCAGAAATGGATTCCTGCACAAAACACTAGACGAGATGAAAACACCACAGCAAACAACTCCGCAAATGAAAAAGAACAACATGGTGCAACCTCCAGGAAAGTAAGAGGCACACTAAATAAGCTTACTCCTGAAAAGTTTGACAAGCTATGCCTTGAGCTCCTCAGTGTGGGTGTAGAGTCTAAACACATCCTTAAAGGGGTCATACTGCTGATTGTGGACAAAGTCTTAGAAGAGCCAAAGTATAGCTTGCTGTATGCTCAGCTATGTCTGTGATTGGCTGTCCTGACCCGCAGGACAGTCAACAGTGTCCCCGAGACAGCAAGGCAGTATTCCGATCAAGCTGTCACATTTTATTTTTTGCACAAGGCAATATAAAGGGAAGGAAGCAAGATGTGGAGAGGGGTCAAGGGGGAACAATCTCAGGGAGCTAGCGTCACTTCTAAGAAACAGTTTCTCATAATTTCTGGAAAAAGCTAACTTTTGCTGTAGGAATTTAGGTACGATAAAGGGGGGTCACGAGGAGTTGAAGTGGAGATGAGTTGCTATAGTAACCTGTCCACAGATGAGCTTCAAAGGGAGGGGGTCTTGAGATCTATGGCTCTTGGCCTAAGAATAACTCCTGGTATTGAGGTCTCCTGGCATTAAGATCTAGGTGGTGGGGGGGATGGCTCCTGGTATCAAAATCTCTTGGCATAGAGATCTTAAGTAAGAATGGTTCCTGGCAATTGGCAGAAGATGCACCAAACTTTGATGGCCCAGCAGCAGAGGGTCAACCAGGACAGAGGCAAAGCACAACATTTGAAAACGGAAACAGAAATGTTGATGTCTGTCATAAAGTGTAAAAAGTGTCCCTCCCCTGAGGAGGAGGAGGGGCAGAGAGCCATTGCTGAGATCAAGATGTTGGGGATCATCAAATTCATTGGAGAACTTGGCAAGTTTGATCTTATTCATGAATCTATCCTATTTAAGTGCATCAAAACACTTCTGGAAAAGAAGAAGAGTCCAACTCAAAGATAGGGGAGAGGACTTTGAGTGTCTCCATCAGATGATGAGGACAGTGGGACCTCGATTAGACCATGAACGAGCCAAGTCCTTAATGGATCAGTACTTTGCCAGAATGTGTTCCTTGATGTTTTAAGTAAGAATTGCCAGCCAGGATTCGTTTCCTACTGTAGGATACTGTAGGGTTGCGAGAGCACCATTGGGTTTCTCACAAGGCTTTTCTTGACAATGGACCAAAGACGATCAATCAAATCTGTCAAGATGCAGAAAAAAGATCTAGGAGTGTTTATTACTGCTCCTATGGCCCAAGGGAAGAATGACTTTTTCCTGGAGAGACCGTCCATGCCGCCAAGGATGAAAATGGATAGGGACCCACTTGGGGGACTTGCTGATATGTTTGGACAAATGCCAGGTAGTGGAATTGGTACTGGTCCAGGAGTTATCCAGGATAGATTTTCACCCACAATGGGACGTCATCGTTCAAATCAGCTCTTCAGTGGCCATGGGGGACACATCATGCCTCCCACGCAATCGCAGTTTGGAGAGATGGGGGCAAGTTTATGAAAAGCCAGGAGCTAAGCCAGCTCTACCATAACCAGAGTCTGGGACTCTTAATCCCAGTTACAAGGACAGTCGAAGGATATGTCACCTCGGTTTTCTAAGAAAGGACAGCTTAATGCAGATGAGATTAGTTTGAGGCCTGCGCAGTTTCTAATGAATAAAAATCAGGTGCCAAAGCTTCAGCCCCAGATAACTATGATTCCTCCCAGTGCAAAGCCACCACACACTCAAACACCACCTCTGGGACAGATACCTCAACTTGGTCTCAAGACTAATCCACCACTTATCCAGGAAAAGCCTGCCAAGACAAGCAAAAAGCCACCACCACCAAAGGAAGAACTACTTAAACTGACCGAAGCTGCTGGGACTAGATATCTGAACAGCGGAAATGCCAACGACGCTGTCAGTGGTGTAAGAGAAATGAGAGCTCCGAACACTTCCCTCCTGAGAGGTTAAGCAAAGTGGTCATCCTGTCACTTGATAGAAGTGGTGAAGATCAAGAAAAAGCAAGCTCTTTGACCAGTTTACTCAAACAGGAAGGGATAGCCACAAGCGACAACTTCACGCGGGCTTTCCTGAATATACTGGAGCAGTGCCCCAAACTGGAGGTTGACATCCCCTTGGTGAAATCTTACTTGGCACGGTTTGCGGCTCGTGCTATAATTTCAGAGTTGTGAGCATTTCAGAACCAGCTCAACCACTGGAGAGTGGCACCCACTTCCCTCTCTTCTTACTTTGTCCTCAACAATTAGCTAAATTACAAGACCAAGAATGATTAACTGAACTTTTTCAACAAAGCAAGGTCAATATGCAGAAGATGATACCAGAAATTGATCAGAATGAGGGTCGAATGTTGGAGATTTTGGAAGGAAAGGGACTGAGTTTCTTATTCCCACTCCTTAAATTGGAGAAGGAACTATTGAAGCAAATTAAGCTGGATCCATCCCCTCAAACTATATATAAATGGATTAAAGATAACATCTCTCCCAAACTTCATGTAGAGAAAGGATTTGTGAACATCTTAATGACCAGCTTCTTACAGTACATTTCTAGTGAAGTAAGCCCACCCAGCGATGAAACAGATTTTTCCTCTGCTCCTTCCAAAAACAGTTAGAGCAGGAAGAACAGCTGCTGCTCTCTTTAAGCCAGTGATGCAGAAACTTCTTCATGATCATGTGGATCTACAGGTCAGTGCCCTGTATGCTTTACAGGTGCACTGTTACAACAGCAGCTTCCCAAAAGGCAGGTTACTTTGATTTTTTGTTCATTTCTATGACATGGAAATTATTGAAGAGGAAGCTTTCTGAGCTCAGAAGGAAGACATCACTCAAGAGTTTCCAGGAAAAGGCAAGGCTTTGTTCCAGGGGA